>CP139501.1:166227723-166424970 GCA_021014915.2 Artemisia tridentata subsp. tridentata | reverse complement strand
CTGACATCTCACAGTGCATGGTCCAGAGTGATGTTGATTGCACTTGGCACAGTATGGTTGATTCCCAGCATATCCTCCCACTTGAGCTGGTGCAGCTACATATGCTCTGACAGCCTCTTGGCGTCAGTTCTGCTGATTGTGGTGATTGTTATTGCGGTACTGGTTATTGTTGTTGTTGGGTTGATGGTTATGGTGAGAGTGATTGTTGTTGTTGCTGTTGTTGTAGTTGTTGTGGTTGTTGTTGTTGTTCCTCTTGTAATCATCCCACTTCCTCTTATGATCAAAGTTGTTACCCTTCTGAGCAGTTCCATTCTTGATTACCTGATCCATTAGTCGTTCAGCGATATGGATTGCATCGTCCAAAGATTGAGAATTGTATGATGTCACATTCCCTTCGATACAGGCCGGTAAACCTCCAATAAACTTCTCAAGCAGCTTCTCATTATCCGGCACCATATGGGCACAAAAGACTTTTAACTCTTGGAATCGACGGACATAGGTAGCAAGATCAACACCTTTCATCGCCAAATAGTAGAATTCAGTATCCAATTTTCTCATATCACTGCGGGAGCAATACTTTTTCATCATCTCCCTCTTGAAATCTTCCCAAGACATACTGTAAGCTCTCTCCAACCTGACATCCTTGCTATATGCACTCCACCAGGACAATGCATGTTCCACCAAGGTTCCTGTGGCATACTTTACCTTACAGTCTTCCGCGCAATTACTCCTCAGGAACACTGACTCCAACTTTTCAAACCACATGGTTAAGCCGACAGCTCCTTCGGTTCCCTTGAAAGTAGTGGGCTTGCAACTCATGAACTCTTTGCAGGTACAGGAACGTTTCTCAGGAATAGGCTGCACTCCTGCTTGCTCAACGTTCACTTGCCCCACATTCGCTTGCCCAACATTCTGATTACCAGCTCCTGCTAAACCGGCAACGGCCGCAGCTATGCCTTCTTCAATTAACTTCCGAATCGCTGCTGGGGTCATTTTCTTAGGCGGCATAATTCTATCAATCATTACAATGTACAATATTATAAGTATCTGATTAATATAACAGAATCATAACACAAAAGTAAATAACGATGACACATCATAATATAGCGTCCATTCAACATCATAATAGTACATCACCAAAATACATCGTAGATTCGATACTCGTCATCAGTCTTGCAAGATATGCAAAACGACTACAAGTTTCTTATCAAATCTACTAACCGAAACTAGTCAGTTCAGTATGTACAAGGTAAACTACTACTACAATACTAAACTACCATAATAAAATGATCACTAATCTCTACTAACGGTCTCCTATCTCCTTATCATCATCTATTTCCTCATCATCTGGCTGAGGTACATCAATAGGGCGTGGGTCCATTTCTGGACTCGGTGGTGCAATGGGGTGATCAACTAGTGCGTCTGGTAACTGACCGGGGGGAACTGACGTAGCCGTAATACTCTCCATGGAGCATCGGGACAAGTATAAAAATTTCTAGCCAAATGTTTATAAAATAGTTTCATATAAAAATGAAATAGTAGTGAAAATCCAAACATACAGTAATAAAGTACTTACGAGTGAAGTGGCACGGAAGGCTGATGGCTATCGATTACGAGTGAAGTATAAAAATTGCCGGCAGTGGTGGTGGCTGGACGGTGGGTCGCCGGCGTGTAGAGAGAAGGAAGAGAGAGAAGTAGGTGAATAGTGAATGGTGAATTATTATTATAATGGGGTATTTATATTTTTGATGAGGGACTAAAAATGTAACTTCAAAAGTGAGGGTGTGAAATAGAAAAGTGGGGCGGAGGGACCATTACTGTCACTTTGGCTATTCTTTTGCAATAAACACTTCGGGACCCATTCGACATACCAAACGGACTCGAAAATTAACGAAACTTGCGCCATTGTTCACGAAATAATTTTTCCAATAAAAACGAGTATAAATATGCAATACTTTCAAAAATCAATATTTTTGGCAAATACGGTACGTTTTGTGCTTTCTAGGTTGTGCCGGTTCACTAATAGGGACAATATTCTCGTTTCTCATAATATTTCTAGTTTCTCAAGCCCAAATAAATGAAATGAAAAGTTTAAGATCTCAGGTAACGCAGAATTTTAAAATAATTGGCTAGAAAGAATTTGAAAAATTACCGGGTGTTACACATGTCACCTGAGAGGTAAGACCTAAATTCCCCAGCCATGGAACAACTCGTAGCCCAACGAGTAGCAGAGACTATTGCTGCCTACGAGTTAGGAATTCACACGGCTTGCGAATTAATGAACCGAGGGGCAGTTCAAGAAGCTGAAAACATTAACGAAAAGAGAAAATGGGATAACAACCTATGAAACAAAGGGGTTCCACAACCCCTCAAAAAGGCAAAGTTGGCCAAAACTTTCACTGCTGGACCTAGTAATAGAAAGTTACCAATGTGTAGTCGCTGCAAACTACACCACTACGGACCTTGCATCGTTAAGTGCCACAAATGCCAGAAGGTTGGACATATAGCTAGAGGTTGTAAGTCTAAAACCGTTGCAGTAGCACAGACAACATCAGGGAAAATTCGGAGAGCTGAGGTAATCTGTTTTGGGTGTGGAAAGAAGGGGCACTACAAGAACGAGTGTCAGGAACCAAAGGACCAAGAAGAAGTGAACAATCAAGGAAAACATGGAGCGGAAGGAAACCAGGACTCAGACGTGATGACATAAGAATGACTACCCTATGTAATAGGACCTAAGTTTAGACTCTTTTAAGTTCATTTCTGTAAGACTTCATTAGTATTTTTTTGTGAACCATGAGATGTAAGCTTATTTGACTCCGACAATCAACGGTCCTATGCCAATTAGGTGTATCAATTGCAGCCCGTTGCACTACTTAATTTTACTATCATTTAACAAACCACTTTGTCATAATTTTTTGACTATTTGAACTCGTATTATGAACGAGTTGTCTACCATATTATCTTTTCATGAAATAATAAACTGTATTGCCACAAACACTCGAACTTTTGCAAGTATTCCACAGACTATCTCACAGTCATACTACAAATCGTTTTACTACCGGATTACAGAATCAAAGTTTTGACCTCCCTACTTTCTTTGAAACAAAGAACTTTCCTCGTGTTGCCTTACGAACCGTTTTACTAACTTGGATACTATTTTGCCAATAATGAATTGTTTTCCTAATACTCCATCAATTGTTTGCAAACCATTTTACAAACTATTCTATTACCGTCCAACAAATTATTTACTTATGAAGGGTAGTTTATGCTGCAAGCTCGCGAGCAGAAAAACCGATATGTTTTCTTGTAACTAAACTCAGCATTGCATCGTTGGACCCCAATTATACAAAGCCTGATCACCTTTGTATAATTCGGGTAGGACCATACTATGCTAGGAATGGTTGCCTTAAATTTTTATGAAAGTCGAATCTTTTATTTCCTTTTGCGAGAAATCAGAAACTCGCGTGTGTGAGCACATAAAAGTAGTGCAAGTCATGGGCATCCGTACTAGGAAACACCGTAACCAAATAGGCTTTGACGCCAAGATACCACCTAGAACTAGCCTTACTTCATACCACGTCCAAAACCGAAAGGGTAACTTACACTACTAGCCAACATAAGATGACCCCACCGATTAACATCTCACGATACACTACCCTTTCCGATTTCGAGACACTGCATCGTCTATTAGACGAATCTTACTGAGCCAATAAACTGACTGCTAGTAGCAATCAACAACATCTTTCAAGGTCACACTCTAGACCTGTAAAACTCCCCAACCAACAGCGAACCTAGGTCCACAAAACCTGGAGACTCCAACGTCATCCCCAATATAGACTGGATGTCGAAATACCACGATGTAATCAACCATGATGGGAAACTCGTCCGCATACCTTATGGTAATAAGATCCTAGCAATACAAGAAGGACCCCTAGACAGAATTAAGCAATGAGTGCAAACAAACCCAGAAATCAGGGAAATGGTAGTGGTCGTGGTAACCAGGGCAATGTAGGAGGAGCCCGTGGAAGAGTTTATGTTGTGAGCAGAAGGGGAGCCCAGGACGACCCGAATGTGGTGACGGGTACGTTTCTTTTAAATAATCATTATGCTTCAGTAGTATTCGATACGGGAGCAGATAGAGGTTTTGTGTCGACTGCTTTTAGTCCTTTAATTGATATAGCCCCAACCACCTTAGATAATGTCTTCGACATAGAATTAGCTAACTGGAACTTAGAAAGAGTAGATACCATTATAAGGGGTTGCACTTTAAATTTATTAAACCACCCATTCAACATTGACCTTATGCCAGTAGAGTTGTGTAGTTTTGACGTCATCATAGGGATGGATTGGCTATCAAAATATCATGCCGTCATCATCTGTGATGAAAAGATCGTCAGAGTACCCTATGGGAACGAAGTCCTAATAATTGAAGGAGATCAGAGCGATCGTGCGCGTTCGTCAAGATTGAGCATCATCTCGTGTACGAAGGTGCATAAGTGCATTGAGAAAGGATGCCACCTGTTTCTAGCTCACGTTACTAAGAAAAAGGAAAAGGGGCCCGGAGAGAAACGATTGGAAGATATGCTAATTGTAAGGGATTTCCTGGAAGTTTTTCCAGAAGACCTACTTGGACTCCCACTGGCCAGACAAATCGAATTTCAAATCGATTTGGTGCCAGGAGCCGCGCTTGTAGTGTGAGCACCCTATCGGCTAGCACCGACGGAGTTACAGGAGTTGTCTGATCAGTTAGCTGAACTGTCAGAAAAAGGTTTTATCTGATCGAGTTCTTCGCCGTGGGGAGCTCCGGCCTTATTTGTTAAGAAGAAGGATGGATCCTTCAGGATGTGTATTGACTATCGGGAGCTGCATAAGCTAACCATCAAGAATAGGTACCCACTCCCTAGAATTGACGATTTATTTGATCAATTGCAAGGTTCATCAGTTTACTCTAAGATAGACCTGAGATCAGGTTATCACCAACTCCGAGTCCGGGAAGAGGATATCCCGAAGACCGCATTCCGAACCTGATACGGCCATTACGAATCCCAAGTTATGTCATCCGGCTTGACTAATGCACCAGCTGTATTCATGGACCTCATGAATCGGGTATGTAAGCCGTATTTGGATAAATTCGTAATAGTATTCATTAATGATATCCTAATGTATTCCAAGAATGAGAAGAGCATGAGGAACATCTCAAGCTAATTCTGGAATTATTGAAAAAGGAGGAGTTATATGCCAAGTTTTCGAAGTGTGAGTTCTGGATATCGACTGTACAGTTTCTGGGTCACGTGATAGATAGTCAGGGCATTCACGTGGATCCCACCAAGATTGAGGCAATAAAGGATTGGGCAACGCCCACAACGCCTACTGAAATACGACAATTTTTAGGACTTGCCGGCTATTGCTGAAGGTTTATTGAAGGTTTTTCTAAGATAGCTAAGCCGTTGATGAAATTGACATAAAAGAATGTGAAATACGACTGGGGAGATAAGGAGGAAGAAGCTTTTCAAATCCTTCAGGAAAGATTGTGTAGTGCACCTATTTTGGCCTTACCCGAGGGTAGTGAAGATTTTGTTGTGTATTGTGATGCATCACACAACGGTTTTGGAGCTGTGCTGATGCAGAGAGAGAAAGTGATAGCATACGCTTCTCGACAGCTGAAAACCTACGAGAAAGAATACACAACACATGATCTAGAGTTAGGATCAGTCGTGTTTGCACTGAGAATTTGGAGGCACTATCTTTATGGCACAAAGTGTGTGGTGTATACCGACCACAAAAGTCTATAGCACATCTTGAACCAAAAGGAGCTGAACATGAGATAGCGCCGATGGTTATAATTGCTTAGCGACTATGATTGAGAGATCCTTTACCACTCAGGCAAGGCAAATGTGGTTGCCGACGCCCTCAGCAGAAAAGAGCGGATCAAACTCCCAAGAGTCAGATCGTTAGGGATGACGATCAGTTCGCTGCTTCCAGCGAAAATTATTGAGGCTCAGGGTGAGGCACTCAAGGATGAAAACTGACCACGTGAGAAAATTTACGGAATGATAGAGAGTGAGAATGGCTTCGTTAAAAAAAAAAAAAAAAAAAAAAAATCCGATGAAGTTTTGTGTTATAGGGATAGGTGTTGGATCCCGCTACGTGGAGAAATTCGTGATTTGATTATGCACAAATCCCACAAATCTAAGTACATCTTGTCAAATCTAAGTACATCTTGTTACTGGGCTTAAACTTGTGGTTTAGCTTAATCTCATGACAGTTCTTGTTTGATGAGTTGTAGGGTTAAGTTAGATTTCAGTTGAGGCTCAACTTAAACTACCGAAAATGTATTTAGATTTGAAGAAGTTGTATTGGTGGCCAAACATGAAGGCCAATGTAGCTGAGTACGTCAGTAAGTGTTTAACGTGCTCGAAGGTCAAGGCTGAACACCAGAGACCATCCGGTCTGCTTGTTCAACCTGAAATCCCAGAATGGAAATGGGAGCGCATCACTATGGATTTTATCACCAAGCTGCCTAAGACGTCGAGCGGTTACGACACGATCTGGGTGATCGTTGATCGTCTCACTAAATCAGCTCATTTCCTTCCTATAAAGGAAAATGATAGCATGGACAAACTCGCGCGACTGTATGTGAAGGAAATTGTCGCAAGGCATGGTGTGCCTGTTTCTATTATCTCTGATCGAGACAGCCGATTCACGTCTAATTTTGGAAGTCACTTCAAGACGCATTGGGAACCGACCTTGACATGAGTACAGCTTATCATCCTCAAACTGATGGCCAGAGTGAAAGGACCATCCAGGCATTAGAGGACATGCTGAGAGCCTGTGTGATTGACTTCGGGAACGGCTAGGATAGGCATTTACCTCTAGCCGAGTTTTCCTACAACAATAGCTATCACACCAGCATTAAGGCTGCACCGTATGAGGCACTTTATGGTCGTAAGTGCAGATCGCCAATATGTTGGGCTGAGGTCGGAGAAAGTCAACTTACTGGACCAGACCTAGTTCACGAGACTACTGAGAAGATCGTGCAGATCAAGAGCCGAATGCAAGCGGCTCGTAACCGTCAAAAGAATTATACCGACAAGAGGCGAAAACCCCTTGAGTTTCAAGTGGGCGACAAAGTGATGTTAAAGGTCTCGCCATGGAAAGGTATGATAAGATTTGGCAAGCGTGGTAAGCTAAACCCTCGCTATATTGGATCCTACCGACTCGAACTGTCATCCGAGCTCAGTGCTGTGCATGACGTTTTTCATGTCAGCAACTTGAAAAAGTGCTTATCTGATGATAATGCCGTCATTCCTTTGGATGAGATTCAGCTTGACGAGAAACTGAATTTCATCGAAGAGCCGATTGAAATCATGGACCAGGAAGTTAAACGGCTAAAGCAGAGTCGTATCTTAATTGTGAAAGTCCGTTGGAACTCTCGCAGAGGCCCCGAGTAAACCTGGGAGCGAGAGGATGAAATCAAGTGAAAATACCCTCATCTCTTTTCGAACCCAACGAGTAACGTAAATTAAAATCCGAGACGGATTTCCTGATTAGCTGGGGAGACTGTGACAAATGGTAATTTTCACGTTGTTAATTAATAATAAATGGTTATTTATTATTTTTAAGCTGAGCATTTCTATGCGCGTTTGCATGTTTCTGAGTATTTTTTTAGCATATTTGGGAGCTGTCCCGCATACTGTAGCTTACAGTCACTGCAGAAAAAGTTTATTTTTGTCAGTAAGCATAAATTATTCTATTTCTGATAGTTACTAACAAGTATCGTAATTAACTGAGAGCTTTCTCACATTTTATTGAAAAGCAACCGCACACGCGTACCGACAGCACAGTATATATGGTAGCAGTCAAATAAATATATTTCTGAGTCAGTAATAATATTTTATTTCATTTCTGACAAAAACGTGGATAAAAACTTTATTTTGCATATACGTGTTCAAAAATGTCAAACCAGAACTTTACGGTAACTATTTAAGCTTAAACCGACACACGATACAATCACGAGGATCAAAAATACACGAAATATCCCTTCCTAAAACCGTTTACAGCTATACAAGCACAAGATGACAATAATATTTATATTGTAAATATTAGTTAGTGGGATATTACAGGATATGGTTTTTTTTTGTACTTATACCCCAATTAGCATGTAACATTTTCACACACTCCTCTTATCATCAAAACATTACTTAGATCATTTTTTACTCTTCTCCATCAAAACCCATGGCTACAACATAAACAATCAAGATCCACAAATTTTTGTTCAAGTTATAAACAATCGGGGTGTACTTTCAAGAGTTTCGGGATAATTAGAACGTGTTTTGGGTAAAATTGGTGCAATTTGGTGTGTTCTTGAGCTATCCCCAACTCGAAATCTTTAAATCATTGTAAGAATCTTTGAAACCTTGTTCAATCTTGTTCATATCATGTTGTTTTAATGATTAAAAGTGTTAAAAAGTGTTAAATGTATATGATTTGTTAATATGAACAAGTTAGAGTTTGATGTGTATATATATATATATATATATATATATATATACATACTCGACTTTTTTGAGCTTTTCATACAAAATATGATATTTCTTGCTTGTGTGGTAAATCTTGTTGCTTGTGGTACTAATTTGGTGATACGAAAGTGATTAATGCTAATTATGCGTAATTAAGTCGAAATATACACTTTTGAGTACATATATACAAATCGGCTAAAAGAAAAATACAAAACTATTGGGGTTTTGAAAAACATAAAATTTTGGCTCAAGTGGTGAAATGGTGGAATTCATGCTTAAAAATTTATTATTGATAACTTATTGTATAAGCCGTAACGGATTGTGTTTAACCCGTAAAAATGCAATAATTGGTCGAATAGTACTTTTTGGTTCGAATGGTATATATTTTTACTAAGTTTGACTTTTTAGCTTAATAACTTATTTATAAGTGCTTAATTAGTTTAATTAAAATTCGTTACGTAACTAATAAACACTAAAAGGGAAAATGGGCTTAAATTAATATTTTGGGCTAAGTGGTGATTTGGTGACTGTTGGGCCGAGCCCAATGAGAAACCCAACACCTTTGACTTTTTGACCAAACGCGATAACGAACGTGTTAAATTGATTTTTAGAAACGTAACGGTATATATATCGTGACTTAAAAAGGCTAAATAGTTTTTGGGCTAAAATTGGACAATTGGGCTTAAGATGGATTTTCGGCCCAATGAGTATGTCGAGTGACAAAAATGAGTTTTGAAATATTTTTCGACCCACTATAAATATTTTTACTTAACGATACGATATATATAAGTTAAACTATTTTGGACTTGTTTTGGGACGCGTTAGTCTCATAAAGGGTAATAAATGGAATTTTGGCCAAATCTTTGTAAATGTTGACTTTTCTTGACTTTTCAAGGAATTTTGACTAAACGTTGACTTTGGTGTCGAAAACTATAATAGTGAAGTAATTATAACGATAAGTATAGTTATATCGATAAATAATCATTTTTGACTATTTTTGTGATTTTAGTGATAAAAAGAGATTATTTGCAACACTTGAGAAAATGGAAACGTTTGAACAAACGAATGGGTCATGCCCAATTTTGCTAAAATTCCAACACTTAGAGTGTTTTTGATAAAAAATACTTATACTTGTTTAATTTTTCTAAATACTTAATGATGAACTCAAATAAGTACATTTTATTACTATCATTTATCCTATTAATTTGACTTGTTTTACCATATTATGTATGAGGATTGATACTTAATCGTTTACTTTTGTAATTCTCAGGTAAAAACAAGCATTTGGTGAAACTTGGCGATTTTGGACTGATTATGGAGCAATACGTGCATAAAGTAAAGAGTCTACTGAAATGAAGAAGATCAAGACTAATCTGCTCCAGATGCGCCGCATCTCACTCATGACATGCGCCGTATCTCTATCAAGATATCACCAGATACGATCCAAGATACAAGAGGACATGCGCCGCATCTAATCATGGAGTTACGCCGCATCTTCTGGCGGTGTACGAATATTCCTGAATATTATAATCTTGGACCCCACGCGAAGTTAAGTACATGCGCCGCATCTACTTACTAGATGCGCCGCATCTTCCCTCAGACAGAAACTATAAATACCCCAAGGCCAGACGAATTTTGGGTGCATTATATTAGATTCGAAGACCGAACAGGAGAAACCAAGGACGAATTCAGTCAAGGAGGCAGCACAAGACACACCCAAATCAAAGATACAAGAGCTGTAAGAAGGTGCTGCATGTGTTTAATTCATTAAGTAGTTTTGTTTTATTGTGTTAGCAAACTTTAATTCATCAGGATTGGTGGCTTGTGTAATGTGACAACGAAAGATTGCACTCCCTTTAATACTTGCTTTCCCATCAATTAAAGTTTATATGTTGATGTCTTTGGTTACTACTTATTAGTGCATTGATAACCTCTGTGTTTATTAGTGGCTTGCGGGCATTTGACTGCGGGACATAATGTGGCTCCCACGGTTATTACTAAATTGATCACTTAGGAATAACTTTTAGACATAAGTAATCATTAAGGGTTTACTCGCCGATAAGATTAGGACCAACGAGAAAGGGTTAACTACATACACTTCATATAAAGCTATCAATAAAACAAGTGACAATCTACTTAATCATAAGGACAGCCCTCTTATTGTCTCGAGTATTTATCTGTGTACGTGTGTGCTACTTGCTGATTCGTGCCTATTGGTTTATTTTATTATTTAATTGCAAACAAATCGTGCCAGTCTCTCAGGCTGAAACCCCCTTGCGTTAGGATATTAAAATACTGATTAGAATAACGAGATAATACGTTCCACTCTTAGTGATCGACACTCTACTTACCATTATATTCATACTGACCGGGTACACTGCTCGTTAAGTGTGTGTGTTATTGATAAGTCGGCTAAATATAAATTTAAAACTTGAGTAGGCATTAAAACTGCTAAACCGCAACGACACATCACGCGCATCAAGTTTTTGGCGCCGCTGCCGAGGAGTGAATTGTTATTATCTGTTAATTTGATTAGTATTTTAATTAGGTTTTTCTTTTTATTAGATTAATTGCATCATTGTACTATTTTGCATATTTGTTGTATTGTGTGTTAATTGTTTTCTTTTATTTTTGTGTGTTTTATTTTCGTTGTGTGTTTTTATTTTTGTTTTTATTTTTCGTATTTTTTTCTGTTCTGCTATCGTTGTACTGTGCTAAATCAAACGATACGGCGCATCTGATCTCTCAGATACGGCGTATTGCGTTTAATTTTTAAAAAATACAACGCGTTTAATTAATTCGATACGACGCATCTTTTCCCCAAGATACGGCGTATCTGTTTTTAATACGAAATTTTTTTAAAAAAAAGCGATAAAGTAATACGACGCATCTGCTTTTGCAGATACGGCGTATCTATTATTTTAATTAAAAACAGTTTGCGAATTATTAAACAGATACGACGCATCGATTTATATCGATACGGCGCATCTTTCTGAATCAAAAATCGATATTTATTTTTAAACGTAACGAAAATACGGCGCATTAACTTTCGTTAATACGACGCATTTAATTTTAATTAGATAAGCTGATTTTTGATTATTTAATTCGATACGGCGCATTCTTAAATTCTAAAGCGGCGTATCTATTTTCTGAATAAAGTCTGATTAAATTTTAACGATTTTAAGATACGGCGTATCCAACTTTTTGGATACGGCGCATCGTCTGCAGATATCAGTAACTTTAATTTTTCGTATTCCGTTTTCGTTATTAATTATCTGATATATTACTTTCTCGAGCATACCCTACTGATATTTTTGTGTTGATTTCAGGAAGTGCATGACCAGGAGTTCTACGAAGAACTTGATTCAACCTTTCGAAGATCCTGAACGAGCCCTACATTCGCTTAAAAGGCTTTTCAACACAAGAAGCTTTGATCTTTCAAGTTCACTCGAGCTTGATTACTTTTCTGAAGAAAAAGAGGAAGTTGAAACAGAAACAATGGGCGAAAACATACTATGGAGGAATACATGAACAGCACCCGTGCTGATTACACTTCAGGAGTTGCTAGACCTAAGTTTGATGATAAGTCAAAATTTGAGTTGAAGGGTCAATTTCTCAAAGAACTAAGAGAGAATGCTTTCAGTGGGACGGAACATGAGGATGCTAATGAGCATGTTGAAAAGGTCCTGGAGATTAAAGATTTGTTTACTTCAGAAGGAGTCACTGACGATCAGATCATGCTAAGAATCTTTCCAATCTCGCTAAAAGGAGCTGCTAACAAGTGGCTAAGGAATGAACCTGCTAGTTCAATCACTACATGGGGAGATTTGAAGAGCAAATTCCTGAAGAGATATTGTCCACCTGCTAAGACTGCTAAAAAGATGGAGGCTATCAATAGTTTCAAGCAAGAGCCTGATGAAACCCTTTATCAAGCTTGGGAACGGTTTAAAGATTTATTGATAAAATGTCCTCAACACTATCTAACCCCTATGCAGGAGATAATATTTTTTTATCAAGGATTGGACGTGCCTACAAGACAGATTTTGGATGCTAAGGGAGCCGTACCTCAGATGAGTGCAACTAATGCTAGGAAAGCGATCCAAGAAGCTGCTGATCATTCTCAGAAATGGCACGATGGGACCTCTACTAGATCTAAGAGCAGCACTAATTTTGACGGGATTGCTGCTATTCAAGCTCAATTGGATAAAATTAGTAGAGAGATGAAGAAGCGAGATGAAAGAGCATATGCTGCCCAAGTTGGATGTGAAAAGTGCGAAGGACCTCACTACACTAAAGATTGCCCGAACAAGAATGAAAGTGAGACATTTGAAGAAGCATATTACACCCAATTTGGACAACCATTCCGACCTTCAGGAAGATTTAGGGAAGCTAGTCCGGGATTCTATCAAAAGAACAACTTCAATCCCGCTTATCAAGAGAGGAGGCAGACTTTAGACGATACTTTAAAGCAAATTATGGCCGATGCTGCTAAAAGACATGAAGAGAATACTGCTATGATCAAAGAAATCCGAGCTTCAACGGACACTACTACAAGAAATCAAGGAGCTTCGATCAAAGCATTGGAACAACAAATTGGTCAAATGAGCAAGGTTCTTCAAGAAAGGGGATATGGAAGTTTACCGAGCTCAACTGAAACCAACCCAAGAGATCATGTCAAGGCCATAAGCACCACTGAAGAAGTCACTCCTAATATACCTAGAAGATCGATGAATGGTAATGATGGTGCAAGACCCAAATTTTTCTTTAATTCTTCAATCAGCTTAAGGAGACTACTAAAAGAGAAGACAAAGATTGAAGAGGAGATCAAGGCAACAATGAAAGAAGAGAGCCATGCAATCGACTCAAATGCCTTGCCTCATAAAGAAAGAGACCCAGGAAGTTTTACTCTACCTTGTTCTATTAATAATATATCTTTCAATAATGTGTTAGCTGACTTAGGAGCTAGTGTTAGTGTTATGCCTCTTAAGACATTCGCTACCCTAGGACTAGGAAAATTAGCACCAACTAAATTACTTATTGAATTGGCTGATAAAACGGTAAAACGACCTGAAGGGATTGCTAATAATGTGCTAGTTAAGATTGAGCAGTTTATTTTTCCCGTAGACTTTGTTATACTAGACATGCCCGAGGATGTTAAGATTCCTTTAATCCTCGGAAGACCTTTCTTATCTACTGCCCATGCTAAGATTGATGTGTTTAAGAGAAAAATCTCATTAAGGGTAGGGAATAATAAACTTGTCTATAAGTGCCAAGATCCGGTTAAAAGCATAATTAGAGGTGTTTATGTGCTAGGATTAAGAGAGCGTATGGACCTCGATCTTGAAGCTAGACTTATGGGAGAAACATTGATTCAAAACAACTCAACTAATCCTAATCATGAGAACTTTGAGGAATTCATTGACCTTAATGTACCTACCGAACTTAGACGCAATGTTGTTAATGATTCTGATGATGAGTGGTATGATTGTGTAGTAATTAATAAACGTAGGAGAATAGTTGAGAAAACGAATTTGAATAATGATGTGTTTATTGAACTACCACCCCACCTTGCTTATTTGTGCCTATATGATAATAAGAATTTCCCGTCTATCATTTTGTCATCTCTGCCCGAAAGGGACAGGACTTTGTTCATACAGATATTGAAGAAGAACGGCGTGGAAATTAAGGACGAGCAAGGAGTGTTCAATATTACTGAATTGGCGATGAGGGAGCGCGATGTTTCCGACTCCTTCAATGATCGATATTAATGAGCTGAACGTGAGTCTAACTTGAAGACTCTGGAATAAAGACAAGTGTTGGCCGGGAGACAACCCGGATTTATCTTTTAATTTTCTGTTTTCTGTGTCGAGTCAGTCAGGCCCGCATGAGGATACGGCGCATCTCCATCCTGAGATGCGACGCATCTCCTGCAATGGTCATATCTTATTTTATTTTTCTGCATTTTTATTTCCGACTTTAAAACTTTTTATCAGTTTATTTTTAATGCGGCGCATCCCTGGTTAAGGATGCGGCGCATCTTTATTCTGATCCGTATTTATTCCAGGCTCGATACGGCGTATCTTCTTCCATAAGATGCGGCGCATCGACTGACCTGATGATTTTCAGTTTTAATTTTTAAGTTTTATTCTTATCTAACTACTAATGTATTATGCAAGTTTGAACCTTTCTTATCTTAGGTGTGTTTTAAAGTGTTGGTGGTATTATAGTTTCCTGGATTTCCTGTGGATACATCAAGTATGAAGCTTTAACGTTCTAATCCACAAGAAAGATGATTTTTGCTCTTATACTAATGGAGGATCATACCGAGCAAATCTCAGGGGAGTTTTCCTGTTCTAATTCTTTTATTTTCCAGTTTTTAACCTTTTATACAAACAACGAGGACGTTGTTTAACTTAAGTGGGGGGATTGGAGAATTAGAACACTTAACATTTACTTGTCCTAAACTTTTTCAAAAATTATGCTTAAAATGTGCTTAATATATCAAACTTAAAAATTTTTTAGCATGTTTTTGTTTAAGATCTAAGTTGCATAACTGCACACATGACGTTATTTTCAAAAATTGTGATTTTTCAAAATTCACAAATCTATGAGTGTGCCGGTGACTTGTAAACTTTAGAACTTGGCTTGTATACTATTCGAGACCACCATAATGAGTATTATTTTATATAATTGGAATGACTTGTCTAAATTGGTAAAATTCTAGGATTACACCCAAATAGCCTTTATTATGTTATGTGTTATTAACTAACTACACTGGTTAGTTAACCCCCGTATAAACCTTTTGTTACTCTCATTTTTAGAGTAAGATACCCCTAGAAAAACACTCAGAGCCATTCCTTTCGTTTCTTACACCTATGTTTAAAATGTTTCGTTACACCCTTACACCTCAGCCTACCCTGTAGATTAGAATCCGTGGTTGGTTAATTGCTATAGGCAAAGTGTGTTTCCTTACATTACCTGTGTTCGCGTGCATAATTCATTATCTTTGGTTAGGTCGGGAAATTGCACAATGCAATTGGAGTGAAAGTAAATATTGTATATCTTTGAGTTTATTTTTCGTGTGTTTACTACTTTCGCTATTACCGTTATTTCTGAAAGTATGAAAAGTATGAAAAAAATTATCCGGAAAGAAAGTTATAGTGATGTGGTGAAATTTTACACATCTAAGTTTAATAATTAAAAAAAAAAAAAAAAAAAAAAAAAAAAAAAAAAAAAAAAAAAAAAAAAAAATGGAAAAAAATTAAGAAAAGAAAAAGAAAAAAGGGAGAGTTGGAAGTTAGTTTTAACCAACTTATGTAAAGTTATGTAAGTGGTCGATATCACCACTATTTGTTGTACTATATCTATGGATTGAATGGGAATTGGCAGTTACGGGAACGCCAATTAAGGTTTATTCTTTGATTAAGATCTTGTTGAGTATAATTCGTGTCTACCTAAAGCGTGTGTTTCAAGTGTTAAAGCGTGAGTTATTCGATGATATGAGTCTTATTCATGGGATGGTTGGGATAGTGATTAACCACACTTAGGATTTTAATTTATTTGTTTTGTTTATTTTTCATTTTACACCAATTTATATCCCAAATGTTACCATGCCCTTTATTATTCTTTATCCAACCAAACCTTTGATTTATTGAGATTAGGGATTTGAGCAATCTTAAGTATCGTAGTCGTGGATTCGGCTATGTATTTATGATTTTGTCGCCCTTTTTAATGTATTATTATTGGTGAAGTTTGGACCTATCTTTAGCCTATTCGAGTTAAGGATTTGAGCAATTGCAAGTATCGTGTTCGTGGATTCGATCATGTATTTGTGATTTTGTCGCCTTTTCTGGAATTTGAGATCGATAGTGAAAGAGAATAATTAACCCTTAAGCCTAAAAACCCTTTTTACCGCTTTAGACTTGTTATTCCTTAGCTTTAGTGGTGGAGATGTGTATACTTGCCAAGCTTATGATAGAATATTCGTCACGACTGGACAGTTAAACGATTAGATTTGCTTTTATCAAATTATTTTATTTTACTTCTAATTCGTTAAGTGTTTAGTTGTGTAATTATGAACAAAAACGAATACATGCTTAAATATAAAAATAAATCCTAACATCTTTTAGGATACATTTTCATAAAAGAAATTCTAAGGTTTACTTGGGGACAAGTAAAGTTCAAGTGGGGGGATATTTGATGAACTCAAATAAGTACATTTTATTACTATCATTTATCCTATTAATTTGACTTGTTTTACCATATTATGTATGAGGATTGATACTTAATCGTTTACTTTTGTAATTCTCAGGTAAAAACAAGCATTTGGTGAAACTTGGCGATTTTGGACTGATTATGGAGCAATACGTGCATAAAGTAAAGAGTCTACTGAAATGAAGAAGATCAAGACTAATCTGCTCCAGATGCGCCGCATCTCACTCATGACATGCGCCGCATCTCTATCAAGATATCACCAGATACGATCCAAGATACAAGAGGACATGCGCCGCATCTAATCATGGAGTTACGCCGCATCTTCTGGCGGTGTACGAATATTCCTGAATATTATAATCTTGGACCCCACGCGAAGTTAAGTACATGCGCCGCATCTACTTACTAGATGCGCCGCATCTTCCCTCAGACAGAAACTATAAATACCCCAAGGCCAGACGAATTTCGTGTGCATTATATTAGATTCGAAGAACGAACAGGAGAAACCAAGGACGAATTCAGTCAAGGAGGCAGCACAAGACACACCCAAATCAAAGATACAAGAGCTGTAAGAAGGTGCTGCATGTGTTTAATTCATTAAGTAGTTTTGTTTTATTGTGTTAGCAAACTTTAATTCATCAGGATTGGTGGCTTATGTAATGTGACAACGAAAGATTGCATTCCCTTTAATACTTGCTTTCCCATCAATTAAAGTTTATATGTTGATGTCTTTGGTTACTACTTATTAGTGCATTGATAACCTCTGTGTTTATTAGTGGCTTGCGGGCATTTGACTGCGGGACATAATGTGGCTCCCACGGTTATTACTAAATTGATCACTTAGGAATAACTTTTAGACATAAGTAATCATTAAGGGTTTACTCGCCGATAAGATTAGGACCAACGAGAAAGGGTTAACTACATACACTTCATATAAAGCTATCAATAAAACAAGTGACAATCTACTTAATCATAAGGACAGCCCTCTTATTGTCTCGAGTATTTATCTGTGTACGTGTGTGCTACTTGCTGATTCGTGCCTATTGGTTTATTTTATTATTTAATTGCAAACAAATCGTGCCAGTCTCTCAGGCTGAAACCCCCTTGCGTTAGGATATTAAAATACTGATTAGAATAACGAGATAATACGTTCCACTCTTAGTGATCGACACTCTACTTACCATTATATTCATACTGACCGGGTACACTGCTCGTTAAGTGTGTGTGTTATTGATAAGTCGGCTAAATATAAATTTAAAACTTGAGTAGGCATTAAAACTGCTAAACCGCAACGACACATCACGCGCATCACTTAATAATTATTTCAAATCTCTTATAATTAAAATTATATTATAAATAAAAAATAATATTTATAATATAATATCCCTCCACTAACACTATTATTTTATTTATTTCTCAAAATCTATTTAATTAATTATAAACCTAATTAATTAAATACATAACTACTAAACTTTACCTAATATATATATATATGATAATATATATATTACTTACGAAATTTAACGATGAATACAAGCACGGATGTTCCATCACACGTATTCCCACCGTACACTTTCACCATGAGCCACAACCAGGAGTCTTTACGGTAAACCACTTTTGAAATATATATTACCACACAGCAAGCAAGAAATACACGAGCACTGGTCACACATAAACTTTTCAATTGAAGTAAGACATTTAAAACACACACACACACACACACACACACACACACACACACACATATATATATATATATATATATATATATATATATATATATATATATATATATATATATATATATATATATATATATAGCTAAGACTTAGTATACTGATCTAGGTCGCGTGTCGGAGCGGTTGCACTGTTTTGTTGATTGATTTGCAGATTGCTATTGTTTTAAGGTGAGTTTATAGCCCCATATTTTTATACGATTTGTTTTATAAGCTTAGGGTGAGAAACATGCAAAACTGTTTTCATGGACCCCAAAAAAATGGATTTTGTTTTTAAACACACTTGTATGCAGAAACCTAAGTTTAGCTGAATCCCATTGCGCCCACTATCATCAACCGTCAATTCCCTCTAGGAAACCGTGTGATATAAATAGATCTATTGGGGATGACACCCCCGTTCGGTTGGCTCGGCATAGTCAATGCTAACGTATACCATATGCAAATAGTCCGAGTGTCTGGGGATTAACACTCGCGCGCACCCCTTTATTTGCTAATGCCAGTTTGGCATGCTGCTATGTCTAGTTCGGTTAGATGAGGCTTAGTGTTTACATAGCGGGATAGTGTGTTATTGCTGAATTGTTTGTTGAATATTGCTATGGTCCATATGTGCTTATTTACTTTAAACCTATGAACTCACCAGCGTTAGCTGACTTTTAGCATGTTTTTCTCAGGAAACTAAGGTGTGTTTTACTGAAGGCAGGGCATGGCGATGGTCATAATAATTGTTGGAAATGTTTTTATTATTGCGTTAACTCTGAAATTTGGACCGCTTTGTTAAATGGGCTACATTTTATTTGAAATGAATTTTATGTAAGACAATATGTCTTTAAATATGTAATGCATTTTAAAACGGATTTTTAATCCGTTCTCTATATCTTGTGTTGTAATTATCGATTTAGTAGCACCCAAAGTGTATGCTTCCACAATATTATGATTTTGGGGGTGTTACAGTTCTTGTGGGAGAGATGGTTACTGCAAGAGAGAGGTAAGAGGTAAGGATAAGATGGGGGCGGACAAAATTATGTTAGGGTTAGGATTTAAGAACATATATATATAACATTATAACAGGTCTCTTAACGTGTCTTAACAGGTTTGGACCTGTTAAGACACGAAACCTGTTAATTTCATTCGTGTCTTAACAGGTCCGGACCTGTTAAGACACGAAACCTGTTAAGACCTGACACGAAACCTATGAAGAAAATGTCGTGTCGTGTCGTGTTAACAGGTCCGTGTCAGAAATTGCCAGCTCTATTGAGCATATATCTCCCCCAAATAGTATTTATAACACAAGTATAAAAACGGGGCTATGACTCACCTCAGGTGGAACAGGTAAAGTGGAATGTAAGTTCGGGTGAGATTTACGGTAACGGCTTCAACACAAAACCTGAATAATAGGGAAGTCTGAGAATTTGACTTAATACGAATAGTGGATGTGAAAGTGAGTAACGAATAACGATTTGATCGCTGAAGTGAGTGTGCGATATGCTTAAAATGCCTAAAGTTTAAAAATAATATTATATACAATATTATCTTGTTTTTATGTCTTTTAATCCAAAAATATCATTTCCTCGAAAGTGGTGAAACGAATCGTTAAGTTAAATCGTTTAAAACTCGTTATTTATAAATAACGTAACGTTATATATTACGTAAATGAAACATAGAAAAATGCACGTGACGTGACGGGGAATCGTAAAATGTAAAATAGAAATGAAAATTTCAAATACATTCTGTTGCTCCTTGTACTTTTCCTGTTTTTACAATTTATACCCAAACGGCGTTAGCGTTGCACCGTTAGTCCTTAGTTACATATAACTTTCATTTTTAGTCCACTAATTGTCCAAAATGACATTCTGAGCTTGGAGTTTAATATAATTTCAGTTTCTACCCTAATGTTACTGTTCTGGCAGTTTCAGTCCTTGTTTTTAACAGTTGGCAGTTTTAGTCCTTCTAAGTGAAACTAGTTTGCAAATTTAGTCCAAAAGAACAAAAAGGTAGGAAAAAATTATCCGAATTTTTATGTGGCTTATTAAGGCTTATTAAAGCTTATTTCAACTGCTTATTTGCCAAAATGGCTTATTTTCCTATTAATGGGCCTTAACGAGCTAAAACAAAGGCCCATTAACGTTTTACAATCTGTGGGCTTTAAGACAAGTTGGGCTTAACCTTGAGCCCATTTTTAATGTCCCAAATTCATATCAAAAGTGCTTATAGACCCAGCTTATTCAGTTTGCTTAATAACGGTTTAATGGGCTTTTTAATCCAAATTGAATTATATATAAGTTTTACACAGTTTGTGAGAGCGTGAGCTTTGGCTGTTTTTAGAGGCTTTTAAGAGCTTATCTTTGTAAACTATAAACATGAAATTACTAGCTTGTAGTATGAAGAAACAAGTCGTGTAAAAATATTGGTAAGTTATTAAGTCGAATTCGATTGTACAGGACCATTTAGGAGGTCGAATGGGACAGTTTTTACACTAAAAGACTTAGTCAAATTTTTGGTATTGCATTTTATACGTGTGAGTATGGATCAAAATGAAGATCGAATATGTATGTAGCAACAAAATAAATGTGATAGGTGTGAGTTTCATGGTTCCTAGGCCTTCCACAAGGGAGGCAAACCAAGTGTTGTGTTCTAGAAATAAGTACATACGTAAAATAAAGAGTGAATAAGTATACGTTCGAAAACAATAAATATGCTATGCATGGTGTGTAAAAACGCAAGGAAATGGACTTGAAATGAGATAAGAGGACTTACAACACCTCTAGGGTGGTGAGGGAACGTGTAAGGAATGATTAGATCACAAGAAAAATCCATAACTCGCTAGAACCAAATTATACGATAAATATTAAACCCGAAAGCCTTCGAATGAACTCGAAATGGAATTGTAAATGCTTCTGGTCATTTTGTGGCTTACTAAATGATTAAAAGGACTTAGAAAGGTAGTAATGAGTGAAGTGTGAGAGGTGGTGAGCTAGATAATGAGTATACGTATATATAATAACACGTATGAGTTTATAATGTATTTTTAATCACACAACTTGAGAGAACTATTCAGTTTTCAGGAATGTTAGGAATTTGAGATAGATTTTACTGATACTATGGACTTTAAGTGAGTTGTGTGAGTAGAGAAAAAGGTGTGAGTTGTTTTGTGTATTATATATGTCGACTAGGAGTTTTTATAAGTCCAAAAAATGATTCAACGTGTAATATGGAGTTCTTGGATGAGAAATACACTCAATAACATATATTCAAGCTAAGAAAAATATTGGAATTAAGTACAAACAAGTTGGGTCAAATTTGGAGAACTTTGTGAATTTTGAATATGTCGAATGGGTTGTTAATGGCACTTCACTTTGATTAATTTAAACGTATCAAATGTTGATATCAAGAGCTAATACTCGACACCCTAATTCTTTGGTGGGGGAAGAATTAGGTGGTGCAAAAATCCGTATATGTTGTGTTTCAGTATTAGGAGAAAATGGGGTGTATTTGGATGAGTTTGGATCGATGTAATATAAGGGAAATGGGCCTTGTTGGGTTACTGATGAATAGTAACCGAGAAATGGAGTTGGGCTGAGAATTCAATGGCCCATTTGGTATTGTTTTGTGTATATTTTGTTTTCGTGATTCGTGTGTGAGCTCGTCTCGTTATTTGGTAAATCACGTACTAATGTTTTCGTGTTATAATAATATAATAGTGAAAATTTCAAATTTTCCTGTAAAAATGGTAATCAGAAACAGTAACAGGGGTTAATATTTTATTAACAGTTACTAATCATAGTGGAAATTTACAGTTTGCTACTGTACCCACTAGTCATTCTGAATTCCGTCCAGGAATTAAAGTTTAAAGTGGTTGTTAGGGGTAAGAGGTTATGGAAAAAGGGTCGTCCTAGAATTTCCATTCAGTATTCAAGAAAACGTAACTTTGTTAGATTTATTCATACTAGATGAAATAATTTGAATGTCTTTCCACCTAATGGGTCCAATAGCTATGAATAGTGATTTCCAGCAGTCAGGAATAGTAAAATCTAACAGCTATGAACAGTGGAATCTAACGGTTGTGAATAGTAAAATAATGGCTTGTTTTTCCTTATATATACCCCATTTTAATGTCCATTCTTCCACCAACCATATTCCTCTCATTTAATACTTCCAAAATGCCGCACCTTATTACTAATCTCGCGATCGTGAACGTTGTTGTCGTCGTCATCTACTTAACGTACGTTCCTGATGAAGATTACGAATTATTTGTCGGGATCTTAGCGTTTCTCGTACCACTAGTGGTTCTAGCCATTTTCGTGGATAAGATATGGGGGCAATCGATAGTAGGAGTGTTGAAATAAATCATTGTAATTTTAGCACTACCGATGCTAATTTTATCGTTATGTATTAATTTCCGTGGATTCTAATAAAATTTACGTTATTTGTGTTTTCCATATATATTTATGAATTTTTGTGATCCTCGAATTTGTACTTATGTCGGGTTTCTTGAGATCCCTCGAGAGGTAAAACCTGTTGTAAGGTTACAAAACCACGCATCAAGTTTTTGGCGCCGCTGCCGGGGAATAGTTATTGTTTAGGTTGAATTTTTATTTCTATTAGGTCTACTCACTAGATTCCTTTCTAGTGAGATTTTTATTTTATTTTTCTAGGTTTTCTTTAGTCTATCTATTTTCTTCGTGTCTTTGTTCGTAACCATACCATCCGACATCATGGAAGATGGTAATATCCTTAACCCCAACAACCCACCACCACAACAACCACCACCACCTCCTAGAGCCCGTACTTTAGGAGAGTATTCCCGTCCTAGCCACCATGGCTATCGAAACACCATTGAGCTCACTCAAGGAGCCAATATCACACCCTTGCGATCCGACACCATCCGGTTGGTGCAAAGCGGATGCGCATTCCATGGACTTCGTTCTGAAGATCCTAATCAACCTCTCAAGGACTTTCTTAAAATCGTTGATTCTATAGACCTTGATGTTGCCACTCGAGAGACGACCCGATTGCGTCTCTTCCAATTCTCTTTGCGGGACCAAGCTAGTCAATGGCTAGAACGTCAACCCGCAGGATCCATTACTTCTTGGGATGATCTCACCACTCGTTTCCTTGCTCAATTTTTCCCACCGGGAAGAACTACCAAGCTAAGGAATGATATCTTGATGTTCCAACAACGTCAAGGCGAAACTCTCTACGAGGCATGGACTCGATTCAAGGACTTACTCCAAAAAGTCCCTCACCATGGCATAGAACTTTGGCTCCAAGTCCAAATCTTCTATGACCATATCAATCTCTCCACGAGGCTAACCATTGACTAATCGGCCGGTGGCAAGCTACGTGATCTAAGTGCGGAACAATCATGGGCTCTCCTAGAGGATCTTGCTCTTTATGACAACGAAAGTTGGAGTGATCCCCGTGATTTGAATAAAACGGTCAAGGCAATATCTTTGCCTTTGAACAATTCAAGCACTTCTGACCGTAGGATCATAGAACTTGAAGACCAAGTCAAGTTTCTCATGAAATCCTACGAGGCTCCTAAACCTTCAAGCCAAGTGAACAAAATCACTTCTTCATGTGAATTATGTAGTGGTCCCCACGACACTCGTGATTGCATGGAACTCCCCGAACAAG
Organism: Artemisia tridentata subsp. tridentata; assembly: GCA_021014915.2. Lineage (NCBI taxonomy): Eukaryota > Viridiplantae > Streptophyta > Magnoliopsida > Asterales > Asteraceae > Artemisia > Artemisia tridentata. Next base: position 166,400,870 of record CP139501.1, on the reverse strand, counting down.
CTTTTGTGGACTACGCATCCTCGCGTACCGACGGAGCGGGAGACAAGTGGTACACTTTCAAACCCGAGCCAAACTATTACGGTGATTCATACAACCCCTCATGGAAAAATCACCCGAACCTTAGGTGGAAACAAAACCAAAACACGCAACAAACAAATTCTTCCAACCCACCTAATCGTTTCCAATCAAGCGGTTCCAACTCGAACCGTACTTTCAACAACAATCCTTCCGGCAATGGTAGTACCGATAACTTTGAAGGATTGATGTCTCAATTTATGGCATCTCAAGAAGCTCGTTTAGCCAAGTTTGAAGCCGATTTCAAACAAAAACAAAGCGAGATGACCGATAAGATTGACACCTTGTTGAAAGCCCTCAATGACCGAGAAATGGGAGCACTCCCTAGCAACACGGTCAAGAACCCGAAACTAAACGTCAACGCTATTTCATCGGTTTCATCCCCTAGTTCTTGTCCACAATATTATTCGGTCAATTCCATGAGCACGTGTTTCAAACAAACCCAAGTCGTTCCAAATGACCAAGAAGTCATGACATCCAAATTGGTCAACAACATAGTTGAAACACCTCCCACTCAAAACCTTGACGAAGAATTCAAGGAGCTCCACCTTGAAAGTCCGGTTGTTGATGAGTTGGATGAGAAGAAGCTCAAGTTAGGCGAAAAAGGGACCGCCTTTGTTCAAAACAAGCTACCTAAGAAGTTAGATGATCCGGGCTTATTTGTCCTACCTTGCAAGATCGGTAATTCGGAGGCTTATGACACATTAGCCGATCTTGGGTCAAGCCTTAACCTACTTCCGTTACCTCTCTACACCTCTCTAAAACTTGGAAAACTTGAAGAAACCGAGGTGATAATAGGCTTAGCGGATGGAAGTGTTGCTTACCCGGTTGGAGTAGTTAAGGACGTGTTAGTGCACATTGGAAAACTAACCATTTTAGCCGATTTCCACGTCCTTGATATGGTTAGCGACCCTACATGCCCCTTGTTGATAGGTAGAGGATTTTTGGCGACCGCTAGTGCTATGATTGATTGTAAGGAATCCAAGATAGCGGTAGGAGAAGGAGATACTTGGTCAGTCTATGATGTTAAGAAACATGCCTATGATACTAGTGAGGAACCAACACCACATTGGCTAGAATCAAATAGGAGACCATCTAGATATGGACCTTGGATTGATAGAGACCTCATAGGACCCCAACGCCCATTTTACCTAGAAGATGACTTTGTTAACCGAACGCATTCGGTAGAGCAACTCTTGGCTAGGGACACCGAATTGGATCCATTTGAAGATTCTCTAGTTTTTAGAAAGATGATTGATTTCCTAGGAGTTTTGCCAATTAACCTAGGAATGAATAAGTGGATTTGTGAGGAAGATGATCATAAGTGGAATTGGGATAAACCACCCAAAGATGGAGATGGGTCATGGCATATTAAGATGACATTGTATGACCCGGATGGAGAGAAGTTTGAAAAGATATATCGTACTAAGCGGACCAATAGGAAACTTCAATCCAAGCTTAACCCTAAAGACGTCCTCGATGACGAGCTTACTTACATAGGGTAGAGTGACTTTGAGTCTAGCTACAAGACTCGTTAATAAAGAAAAGCGCTTCTTGGGAGGCAACCCAAGCTTTATTTGTTTTATTTGCTTTGTGTGTTTATTTATTTGTTTGTTTGATTTTATTTGTTTCCGTATGTATGTTTAATTTTTATCATTATTGATTCATGTTCAAAAGTAATTTGTGAAAATGCTTTATTTTGTTTTTAACTTCGTCTTAACTACATATAAAGGTATTTTGCAAAAGATAAGTGTAAGGGAAATCTAAATCGGTTTATTAGAACACAAATGAACATGAATCATAATAATAATAAATAAGCATACATATTAGTATTTGTTTGAGTCAAATGCTTGTATCGAGTCATAATGATGTTTTGCAGGATTTCCAGGAAGTAAGGTAAAGGTTTTTCCAGAAATTTTCCGGAAACTTAAAATGAAAATTTTTGTCAGGTCATTTCTGACGGCGTCAAGGTTTATAACCTGAAGGCGTCAGATTTAATTTCCAGAAATTTTTGAAAGTTTTGTTTTCATAAAAAGTTTTTATTAAATCTCCAACTTATAATCTCCAGGAATCTGCAAAATTATCATTCCACAAGCATTATATCCTTATATATATATTTTTCCCGCCGATGTTATGCAGGTTTTCGTGTTTGTTTTCTCAGGTTTAACAGGTTATTTTGGACAAGGAGATGTTTATGGAATCAAGCTTATGGCGATGCATTAGTCATGGAGCCTCAACATTACCTTGGAGGAAGATCTAACCGTGTAATTTCATTATCCACCAAGCGAATCAGGGGAGTATTTGATTTCATTCTCTTACTTTTTTCTTTTTCATCTTGTTATTTGAACATTGGGGACAATGTTCATCTTAAGTGTAAGGGAGGGTAAAAGTACGATTTTAGAGAATGCCATTGCGCTTGATTTTTGTTTGTTTAATGGTAGATGTGTTATAAAACTGAGATAAATACCTGTTAGGGCAATTTTATTGCCAAATTTAAAATTTTTTACAACATTTAGGAGTGAAACTTTGGTCTTAATGAGCGTCTCACGGATAGGAGTTATATGACTAGCAAAAAAAACCGTACCACTAAAAAATTTTCCACCCCAAATATGTGAGGTTCACCCCTACAATTGGTAGGAAAAGCATTTATGCTATGATGTGTGTACCGGTAGCACTTAGATTCTAGAACTTGCGTTAGGACCATTCCGAGGCCACAAGTGAGACTACATTCGTGTAGTTAGATTTACTACATGATAAGAGGCAATAGGATTAACCCATTGTTTTACACCTGTGTTTTTGTTATAATTACGTTGGCTACATTGGTCAAGTAATTCTCCCACACCCTTTGCGTTGTACTCATTTTTAGTACACGATACCCCTAGTACACCCCTCAGAGCCTATCTTTTTGTTTCGACCTTTAAGCATTTTACTTAAAGGAAGAATTTGTTACACCCCACTTAAATGTACACCCAAATTGCCTTAGCCTACCTTGTATGCACTCATTTTTAATGCATTATTGTGACAACATTTGTTTAAACCCAAGTTAATTATCAAGTTGATTACATGGTTGCTAAGTCGAGTCATATCCTTGTACATATTGTTTTGGGACGATTGGGACTCATGGGTAAAGTACTAGTGTAATGGAGTAATGGGGAAGAACATCATTTATTACCCCCATATCTGCTAAATGTTTTAAAAGTACTCCAAGTTTTTCGATTATCTTAATTCGAGTCATTAAAATAGTTATTTGTAAAGTTATGTAAAAGTTCAAGTGTAAGGGGGATGCAATGCCCCTATGATGTATTATTTTGGATGGTAGGGCAAGAGTGTATGATTTAAAAAAAAAAAAAAAAAAAAATCGAAAAAATCAAGAAAAATACAAAAAAATGAGAAAAAGAAAAAGAGAAAAAAACATACGGACTACCATCCCGTTTCATTTTATGTTTATTCTTATGTTTTTGTTATTTTGTTTTTAGCTTAAGATCGAGTCGAGTCTTGGCTTAGCAACATCGTATAGTACATGTAATTGATCAAGATCTTTAACTAGCCACCAGTAAAACATCCTTTATCCAACAAAACCGTGTTTTCCTTTTCCCTACACCTAACGTTATAACCCATGAAAAAGCCCTCTTTGATAGTTTATCTTAGGTGCTTACGCCTAGTGGAGGAGGTTTTCGATCCTTTCCCAAGCCTATGGTAATCTATTTGCTATGACAGGTAGTGAGAGATATTATCCGTTTTCATTTATGAGATTTATTTTGATGACACTTGAGAGATGTGAGTATCTAAACACTACTTGTGAGGTGCTAGTATGTAATCTCCGTGCTTATTATGATTGAAGTGGAACGACTATTTGTTGCAATTACTTTTATGTTAGCATTAAATGACCCCTAACTTGTATTTTGATTAGAATAAAAGCGCATTTGCTTGAGGACAAGCAAATCTCAAGTGTAAGGGTATTTGATGAAGCGAAAAGTGTACCGCTTTTAAGGGGTCATTTAAGCCTTAAATCGTATTTATTTGATCAAATATTGCCCTAAATCGTTCCTTTTGTCATTTTAGGTACTTTTAAGGAGAAATCTGGAAAAGGAGGCATTTTGGACGTTTTTGGAGCATAAAAGTGAAAAAAACGACAAAGTCTCAAAAATCGGCTGAAAGTTACCTTTGACGGCGTCACAATTAACTCTGGACGGCGTCATGCCTTGGCAAGAAAAGTTGGACGTGAAATTTACTCATGATGAGCCAGTGAAAATAGCATGTGAATTCTGACGGCGTCACGCTTTAACTTGATCAAGGGCGTCACGGCTTAAATCAAAGAGGGACGGCGTCACGTTCACGAGCTGACGGCGTCAAGCCTTGATAAGCCAGAATGGATTTTTGAAGAGCTATTTCCTGGGAAACTTAAATCTAGATGGTATGGACCTTTTACCGTAAGGAGCTCCTCTAAAACCGGAGCCGTTGTGTTGATTGACGACGATGATAGAGAATTCACTGTGAATATACAACGAGTCAAGCATTATCAAGAGAATGGTAATGAAATGATCAATGAGGAAGACATAACCTTTGATGAAGAAATCACGTAATGTACGTGACTTTGAGTCTAGCTACAAGACTCGTTAATAAAGAAAAGCGCTTCTTGGGAGGCAACCCAAGCTTTATTTGTTTTATTTGCTTTGTGTGTTTATTTATTTGTTTGTTTTATTTTATTTGTTTCCGTATGTATGTTTAATTTTTATCATTATTGATTCATGTTCAAAAGTAAATTGTGAAAATGCTTTATTTTGTTTTTGACTTTGTCTTAACTACATATAAAGGTATTTTGCAAAAGATAAGTGTAAGGGAAATCTAAATAGGTTTGTTAGAACACAAATGAACATGAATCGTAATAATAATAAATTAGCATACATATTAGTATTTGTTTGAGTCAAATGCTTGTATCAAGTCATAATGATGTTTTGCAGGATTTCCAGGAAGTAAGGTAAAGGTTTTTCCAGAAATTTTCCGGAAACTTAAAATGAAAATTTTTGTCAGGTCATTTCTGACGGCGTCAAGGTTTATAACCTGACGGCATCAGATTTAATTTTCAGAAATTTTTGAAAGTTTTGTTTTTGAAAAGTTTTTATTAAAATCTCCAACTTATAATCTCCAGGAATCTGCAAAATTATCATTCCACAAGCATTATATCCTTATATATAGATTTTATCCCGCCGATGTTATGCAGGTTTTCGTGTTTGTTTTCTCAGGTTTAACAGGTTATTTTGGACAAGGAGATGTTTATTGAATCAAGCTTTTGGCGATGCATTAGTCATGGAGCTTCAACATTCTCTTTGGAGGAAGATCTAACCGTGTAATTTCATTATCCACCGAGCGAATCAGGGAAGTATTTGATTTCATTCTTTTACTTTTTACTTTTACATCTTGTTATTTGAACATTGGGGACAATGTTCATCTTAAGTGTAAGGGGGGGTAAAAGTACGATTTTTGAGAATACAATTGCGCTTGATTTTTGTTTGTTTAATGGTAGATGTGTTATAAAACTGAGATAAATACTTGTTAAGGTAATTTTAGTGCCAAATTTAAAATTTTTTACAACATTTAGGAGTGAAACTTTGATCTTAATGAGCGTCTCACGGATAGGAGTTATATGACTAGCACAAAAACCGTACCACTAAAAAATTTTCCACCCCAAATATGTGAGGTTCGCCCCTAGAATTGGTAGGAAAAGCATTTATGCTATGATGTGTGTACCGGTAGCACTTAGATTCTAGAACTTGCGTTAGGACCATTCCGAGGCCACAAGTGAGACTACATTCGTGTAGTTAGATTTACTACATGATAAGAGGCATTAGGATTAACCCATTGTTTTACACCTGTGATTTTGTTATAATTACTTTGGCTACATTGGTCAAGTAATTCTCCCACACCCCTTTGCGTTGTACTCATTTTTAGTACACGATACCCCTAGTACACCCCTCAGAGCCTATCTTTTCGTTTCGACCTTTAATCATTTTACTTAAAGGAAGAATTTGTTACACCCCACTTAAATGTACACCCAAATTGCCTTAGCCTACCTTGTATGCACTCATTTTTAGTGCATTATTGTTACAACATTTGTTTAAACCCAAGTTAATTATCTAGTTGATTACATGGTTGCTAAGTCGAGTCATATACTTGTACATATTGTTTTGGGACTATTGGGACTCATGGGTAAAGTACTAGTGTAATGGAGTAATGGGGAAGAACATCATTTATTACCCCCATATGTGCTAAATGTTTTAAAAGTACTCCAAGTTTTTCGATTATCTTAATTCGAGTCATTAAAATAGTTATTTGTAAAGTTATGTAAAAGTTCAAGTGTAAGGGGGATGCAATGCCCCTATGATGTATTATTTTGGATGGTAGGGCAAAAGTGTATGCAAAAAAAAAAAAAAAAAAAAAAAAAAAAAAAATTGAAAAAAACAAAAAAAAACAAAAAATGAGAAAAAGAAAAATAGAAAAAACATACGGACTACCATCCCGTTTCATTTTATGTTTATTCTTATGTTTTTGTTATTTTGTTTCTAGCTTAAGATCGAGTCTAGTCTTGGCTTAGCAACGTTGTATAGTACATGTAATTGATCAAGATCTTTAACTCGCCACCAGTAAAATATCCTTTATCCAACCAAACCGTGTTTTCTTTTTCCCTACACCTAACGTTATAACCCATTTAAAAGCCCTCTTTGATAGTTTATCTTAGGTGCTTACGCCTAGTGGAGGAGGTTATCGATCCTTTCCCAAGCCTATGGTAATCTATTTGCTATGACAGGTAGTGAGAGATATTATCCGTTTTCATTTATGAGATTTATTTTGATGACACTTGAGAGATGTGAGTATCTAAACACTACTTGTGAGGTGCTAGTATGTAATCTCCGTGCTTATTATGATTGAAGTGGAACGATTATTTGTTGTAATTACTTTTATGTTAGCATTAAATGACCCCTAACTTGTATTTTGATTAGAATAAAAGCGCATTTGCTTGAGGACAAGCAAATCTCAAGTGTAAGGGTATTTGATGAAGCGAAAAGTGTACCGCTTTTAAGGGGTCATTTAAGCCTTAAATCGTATTTATTTGATCAAATATTGCCCTAAATCGTTCCTTTTGTCATTTTAGGTACTTTTGAGGAGAAATCTGGAAAAGGAGGCATTTTGGACGTTTTTGGAGCATAAAAGTGAAGAAAACGACAAAGTCTCAAAAATCGGCTGAAAGTTACCTTTGACGGCGTCACAATTAACTCTGGACGGCGTCATGCCTTGGCAAGAAAAAGTGGACGTGAAATTTACTCATGATGAGCCAGTGAAAATAGCATGTGAATTCTGACGGCGTCACGCTTTAACTTGATCAAGGGCGTCACGGCTTAAATCATAAGGGGACGGCGTCACGTTCACGAGCTGACGGCGTCAAGCCTTGATAAGCCAGAATGGATTTTTGAAGAGATAAAGAGGGACGGCGTCAAGAAGGTCATCCGGGAACCCTAGAAGCGGCGAGGTGACGGCGTCACAATCCATAAGGTGACGCCGTCAGATGCAAAAGTCTATATATAGTTTTCTAATTTTTTGTCATAAAGGAGAGCTTAGTGTGTGGAATTTTGGGAGAAAACCCTAAGACGATTTTAGCTTCTTTTTCAAGGCTTTTTGCCTTGAAATCTTCCATGTTACATTGAAGATAAGTTATCAATTAATCATTCAATATGTCTATGTGTTGTTTGATTTTATCTTATTCTTGTCTTTTGATTAACATGTTAGGCTAAATTTATCTTGTGTTTGCTTAGATCTAATGAAACCTAGCTATTGATTATTGGTTGTTAGTGTGTTATTAGTTGTATTGGATGATTGTTTATCTATGTTAGGCTTAAGAAAACTGGCTAACTTCCTATTCGGTAACTTGCTTGAACGTCTTAAGAAACATGAACCAAATGCGTACTAAAGGTTTTTATGGTTGTATTTAATGCACAAGCGAATTCTAGTGATCCCATGTTAGGAGCTTCCTAGCCGGCTCGACATAGGAGTGAAGTAGGAGCTTGTAGAGTTGGGGAAGTAAGTACGCCACCCCACGAATGGTATTAAGGAATACACCCGTCATCCACGCGACTAATACACACTAATTAACCGGTAAAAGATAGTTAGGGAGTAAGGAAATCTAAGTAAACACATTTCACTACACATAAGTTTCTCACCACATTTTCATTTTTGTTATTTTATTTTATTTGCATCCGTAGTAATTTTGGGTTAGTTGACTAGCAACTAATTCCGCCCACTCTTTCAAAACCGAGATTTTACTTGCTTTCATAAAAATATAAAAACATAAAAAAGAATCTTCCTCAACCTTTAGACCTATTAGAGTAGTTTTTCATACCTAACGAACACTATTCCCTGTGGAGAACGATCAATCCCCCGTACTTACCACTACACTATACTACATCAGTCAGGTACACTGCCTGGTGGGGTTGTAAGCCTCTTGAGATCCCTCGAGAGGTAAAACCTGTTGTAAGGTTACAAAACCACGCATCAAGTTTCCCAGGTAAAACCTGTTGTAAGGCTTAAATGCGTGGTTTTGTAACCTTACAACAGGTTTTACCTCTCGAGGGATCTCAAGAGGCTTACAACCCCACCAGGCAGTGTACCTGACCGATGTAGTATAGTGTAGTGGTAAGTACGGGGGATTGATCGTTCTCCACAGGGAATAGTGTTTGTTAGGTATGAAAGGCTACTCTAATAGGTCTAAGGGTTGAGGAAGATTCTTTTTATGTTTTTATATTTTTTTATGAAAGCAAGTAAAATCTCGGGTTTTGAAGGAGTGGGCGGAATTAGTTGCTAGTCAACTAACCCAAATTACTACGAATGCAAATAAAATAAAATAACAAAAATGAAAATGTGGTGAGAAACTTATGTGTAGAGAAATGTGTTTACTTAGATTTCCTTACTCCCTAACTATCTTTTACCGGTTAATTAGTGTGTATTAGTCGCGTGGATGATGGGTGTATTCCTTAATACCATTCGTGGGGTGGCGTACTTACTTCCCCAACTCTACAAGCTCCTACTTCACTCCTATGTCGAGCCGGCTAGGAAGCTCCTAACATGGGATCACTAGAATTCGCTTGTGCATTAAATACAACCATAAAAACCTTTAGTACGCATTTGGTTCATGTTTCTTAAGACGTTCAAGCAAGTTACCGAATAGGAAGTTAGCCAGTTTTCTTAAGCCTAACATAGATAAACAATCATCCAATACAACTAACAACACACTAATAACCAATAATCAATAGCTAGGTTTCATTAGATCTAAGCAAACACAAGATAAATTTAGCCTAACATGTTAATCAAAAGACAAGAATAAGATAAAATCAAACAACACATAGACATATTGAATGATTAATTGATAACTTATCTTCAATGTAACATGGAAGATCTCAAGGCAAAAAGCCTTGAAAAAGAAGCTAAAATCGTCTTAGGGTTTTCTCCCAAAATTCCACACACTAAGCTCTCCCTCATGACAAAAAATTAGAAAACTATATATAGATTTTTACATCTGACGGCGTCACCTTATGGATTGTGACGCCGTCACCTCGCCGCTTCTAGGGTTCCCGGATGACCTTCTTGACGCCGTCCCTCTTTATCTCTTCAAAAATCCATTCTGGCTTATCAAGGCTTGACGCCGTCAGCTCGTGAACGTGACGCCGTCCCCTTATGATTTAAGCCGTGACGCCCTTGATCAAGTTAAAGCGTGACGCCGTCAGAATTCACATGCTATTTTCACTGGCTCATCATGAGTAAATTTCACGTCCACTTTTTCTTGCCAAAGCATGACGCCGTCCAGAGTTAATTGTGACGCCGTCAAAGGTAACTTTCAGCCGATTTTTGAGACTTTGTCGTTTTCTTCACTTTTATGCTCCAAAAACGTCCAAAATGCCTCCTTTTCCAGATTTCTCCTCAAAAGTACCTAAAATGACAAAAGGAACGATTTAGGGCAATATTTGATCAAATAAATACGATTTAAGGCTTAAATGACCCCTTAAAAGCGGTACACTTTTCGCTTCATCAAATACCCTTACACTTGAGATTTGCTTGTCCTCAAGCAAATGCGCTTTTATTCTAATCAAAATACAAGTTAGGGGTCATTTAATGCTAACATAAAAGTAATTACAACAAATAATCGTTCCACTTCAATCATAATAAGCACGGAGATTACATACTAGCACCTCACAAGTAGTGTTTAGATACTCACATCTCTCAAGTGTCATCAAAATAAATCTCATAAATGAAAACGGATAATATCTCTCACTACCTGTCATAGCAAATAGATTACCATAGGCTTGGGAAAGGATCGAAAACCTCCTCCACTAGGCGTAAGCACCTAAGATAAACTATCAAAGAGGGCTTTTTCATGGGTTATAACGTTAGGTGTAGGGAAAAGGAAAACACGGTTTGGTTGGATAAAGGATATTTTACTGGTGGCGAGTTAAAGATCTTGATCAATTACATGTACTATACAATGTTGCTAAGCCAAGACTCGACTCGATCTTAAGCTAGAAACAAAATAACAAAAACATAAGAATAAACATAAAATGAAACGGGATGGTAGTCCGTATGTTTTTTCTATTTTTCTTTTTCTCTTTTTTTTTTTTTTTTTTTGTTTTTTTTCGATTTTTTTTTATTTTTTTTTTTTTTTTTTTTTTTTTTTTGCATACACTTTTGCCCTACCATCCAAAATAATACATCATAGGGGCATTGCGTCTCCCTTACACTTGAACTTTTACATAACTTTACAAATTACTATTCTAATGACTCGAATTAAGATAATTGAAAAACTTGGAGTACTTTTAAAACATTTAGCACATATGGGGGTAATAAATGATGTTCTTCCCCATTACTCCATTACACTAGTACTTTACCCATGAGTCCCAATCGTCCCAAAACAATATGTACAAGGATATGACTCGACTTAGCAACCATGTAATCAACTAGATAATTAACTTGGGTTTAAACAAATGTTATAACAATAATGCACTAAAAATGAGTGCATACAAGGTAGGCTAAGGCAATTTGGGTGTACATTTAAGTGGGGTGTAACAAATTCTTCCTTTAAGTAAAATGCTTAAAGGTCGAAACGAAAAGATAGGCTCTGAGGGGTGTACTAGGGGTATCGTGTACTAAAAATGAGTACAACGCAAAGGGTGTGGGAGAATTACTTGACCAATGTAGCCAAAGTAATTATAACAAAATCACAGGTGTAAAACAATGGGTTAATCCTAATGCCTCTTATCATGTAGTAAATCTAACTACACGAATGTAGTCTCACTTGTGGCCTCGGAATGGTCCTAACGCAAGTTCTAGAATCTAAGTGCTACCGGTACACACATCATAGCATAAATGCTTTTCCTACCAATTCTAGGGGTGAACCTCACATATTTGGGGTGGAAAAATTTTTTTAGTGGTACGGTTTTGTGCTAGTCATATAACTCCTATCCATGAGACGCTCATTAAGATCAAAGTTTCACTCCTATATGTTGTAAAAAATTTTAAATTTGGCACTAAAATTACCCTAACAAGTATTTGTCTCAGTTTTATTACACATCAACTATTAAACAAACAAAAATCAAGCGCAATTGTATTCTCTAAAATCGTACTTTTACCCTCCCCTTACACTTAAGATGAACATTGTCCCCAATGTTCAAATAACAAGATGTAAAAGAAAAAAGTAAGAGAATGAAATCAAATACTCCCCTGATTCGCTTGGGGGATAATGAAATTACACGGTTAGATCTTCCTCCAAGGAGAATTTTGAAGCTCCATGACTAATGCATCGCCAAAAGCTTGATTCAATAAACATCTCCTTGTCCAAAATAACCTGTTAAACCTGAGAAAACAAACACGAAAACCTGCATAACATCGGCGGGATAAAATCTATATATAAGGATATAATGCTTGTGGAATGATAATTTTGCAGATTCCTGGAGATTATAAGTTGGAGATTTTAATAAAAACTTTTCAAAAACAAAACTTTCAAAAATTTCTGAAAATTAAATCTGACGCCGTCAGGTTATAAACCCTGACGCCGTCAGAAATGACCTGACAAAAATTTTCATTTTAAGTTTCCGGAAAATTTCTGGAAAAACCTTTACCTTACTTCCTGGAAATCCTGCAAAACATCATTATGACTCGATACAAGCATTTGACTCAAACAAATACTAATATACATGTTAATTTAATATTATTACGATTCATGTTCATTTGTGTTCTAACAAACCTATTTAGATTTCCCTTACACTTATCTTTTGCAAAATACCTTTATATATAGTTAAGACGAAGTCAAAAACAAAATAAAGCATTTTCACAATTTACTTTTGAACATGAATCAATAATGATAAAAATTAAACATACATACGGAAACAAATAAAATCAAACAAACAAATAAATAAACACACAAAGCAAATAAAACAAATAAAGCTTGGGTTGCCTCCCAAGAAGCGCTTTTCTTTATTAACGAGTCTTGTAGCTAGACTCAAAGTCACGTACATTACGTGACTCCATCATCGGTCACGGTTCCTAGGCCATTCTCCTTCCCGGTTTTATTTTCCGGTCCTAATTTCAAACAATCCTTGTAGAAACCGAATATCCTTTCCATAACATAGTCTACTCCTTTACTTCTATCCTCATCATTCCTATAGTAGACCGCTTGTTTGAGCTCCTTCTCAACATTTGACAAGTGTTGGAATTGTTCTATCTTATATGGCATTTGGTAGCTTACTTCATCGGTCTCATCCTTAAATCTAACTATCCCTAAGGAAGGTTCATAAGTCATTCTACAGACCTCAACAAATGGTTTTCCAAAAACCACTTGAGTCAAGGATGCATCGACTAGAACAAAAAGATATGTTCATGGAACTAGCAGAAAAATTCATCTCGAGAATAAAAGAGAAAATTAGGGAAGAAGCCTCACACAAAAAGATCGAGAAGATCTTTGAACTCCCGGTCCCTAATGAACCATACAACGAATGGGATGATGAAACCCTCCTCCCCGAGCCTTCACTTTTAAAACCCTCTTATCTATTTGGATCCTCTCGCGAGAAAAAGAATTCTCAAGATCGTAGCATTTTCGTGGGAAGCATGGTTTTCACGCTCCCCAACTTTCATGAGGCTAGAAAACGATCTTTTGGCTTTAAGCCAGGTGTGAGAAGAACTCAACTAAAGCACATCCCCATATCGAAAACCCCCTGTAAAAGCTCTTCACACTCCCTGAATACCTGCCGTGACAGAGATTGGAACCTGAATGTGACGTCAACCGGCCCTTTTCAACATTTTACCACATCCCGTGACAGTAACAAAACATTTGACCCAGGAGGAACTTGTTAACGAGACTAGCTATCAGGATCATTGACCCTGACTAGCTGCTCTCTTAAAGTACGAGGGGCTCATTTGTAAACTGGCACAAAGTTGTAAAATACGCTAATCTGACGGCGTCAGAATTTAAACGTGACGCCGTCACCCCGTCTGCACAGCAATAATAACTTAATTTCCATCACTTTCATCACAAACCCCACAAACCATATCCACTCCAACCCCACCTCCGATTTTCCCAGGACAAATTCGCCAATTCCCGCTTCCAATCTTCACGTGGTAAGTAATTTTTACTCATTCTTTTCGCTTCAATTACTCATAGGATTTGTAAATTTCGAAAATCCCCAACTCGTGAAACCCTAGGATTGATTCATGCTTAGAACTCATAATGTGTTTTAATTAGTGTTATTTAACAAAGATTAAAGCATTTGATGATTGGCAATCAATTGGGTCTATTCACTAATAGGGAGGCCACGAATTTGAACCATAACCTATGATCCAATCACCCATTTTTGCTGTAAAAAGGGCGTTTGGTTTATAAGCTTAAAGTTTGAATATTGATTTTTCCCTCGTAATTTCGGATTTAAATGTGGTTGAACCTGACGGCGTCACCTATCAAAGGGTGACGGCGTCAGACCTGTCTGATACGCCACCAAGTCTTTAATTCACATATTAACACTTTTGTTCCTCCTGCTTTGTTCCAGATAATGAGTAAGCGTCAAAGACCCAGCCGAGGAAGTTCTTCCCGATCTCAACAAGAAAACTTTGGGGATACGGTCCTCAGTTGGGGTGTCTTTGACAACGATGCTGCTACAAGCAAATACGCACAACTGCTACTACACAAGGTCGAAAATGGGGCCGTAGTTGATTGGAACTTTCTGAGGAGAGAAGGTCTTGAGCAGACCTTTCTCCAAAGTTTTCAGACGGATGGGTTTACCGGCCCCCAGTGGGAAAGACTGTTTAAAATTCAGGAGCCGGTATATGAGGAGTTGGTACGGGAGTTCTTTGCCACCTTTCATTTTGACATGGCTGAGGCAAGGACCGATGTGGGCGGTACCACGATCTATTTCAGGCTGGGGGGTGAGCTAAGGACGTGTTCGGTTACTGAGTTTGGGTGGAGACTTGGTTTGTACGATCAGCATGATACCATTCAGGCAGGGTTCATGCAGAGGTTGTTGCATGGGGAGTCGATGATGAATGATTTTAGGTGCTCCATGTTCTGGCAGACTATTGGGGATGGGGTGTATACCTCGACCACTGTGGCATCCCAAATCAGGGATCCTAGGGTTCGGTTGACTCATCGTTGCCTCACCTACAGCTTGACAGGGCGTCACAGCTCTCACCACCGTGTCACAGCTTCTGATCTCTTCTACCTGTACACCATCTACTCTAATGATGTTTACTGCAACATCCCGTTTTGGGTTGCTAGCTTTATGCATGGTGGAGTTGGGGAGAGGGAAGGTGACAGGATTTATGGTGGGATGTTTATCACCCGACTGGCTCAGTCTTATGGAGTCCTCAGGCCCGAGGTCATGAGGTATCTGAGTGGTGATGCATGCAGGATGGTGAAGGAGAGGTCCTTGAAGCAGATGGAGGTGATTATGGAGATGCATGATGGGTCCTTTATGTGGTATCATCCGGTCGGAGCTGAGGATGATGATGATGAGGATGATGAGGAGGAGGAGGAGCCCCAGCAGCAGCAGCATGAGGGGTATGAGGCCGGTACAGCTGACTACTACCGGCACATGAGCAGGGGGGACTAGCAGGCTCACCAGGGGACCTGGATGGGCCAGGTTGATACGTGGAGGACCAGGGTGGACGAGAGGTTCGACTGGATGTACGATCACACGGTTCGTCAGATGCAGCATCTTTCTACACGTGATCAGTTGGACCCGCATCTGCAGATTGACCCTTTCCCGGGTCGTGAGCAGGATTACCCTCCTTATGGGTACCACGGGCATCTTCCTCCTGGCTATGACTATCGCCAAGGACCCCCACACCAGTGATGATGTGATTTGATGATTTGATGTTTGAACAATTTGATATTTGGTTGTATGTGTTGAAACAATATGGTCTGTAATAATTTAGGGAAGGCATCTGTTTGCCTTAAAACATTTGTTACATTGATTTTATTTATCGCATGCTAGCCTCATTTGATTGTTATTTTATTTGCTTTGTGTGTTTATTTATTTGTTTGTTTGATTTTATTTGTTTCCGTATGTATGTTTAAATTTTATTATTATTGATTCATGTTCAAAACTAAATTGTGAAAATGCTTTATTTTGTTTTTAACTTCGTCTTAACTACATATAAAGGTATTTTGCAAAAGTTAAGTGTAAGGGAAATCTAAATCGGTTTATTAGAACAAATGAACATGAATCGTAATAATAATAAAATAGCATACATATTCGTATTTGTTTGAGTCAAATGCTTGTATCGAGTCATAATGATGTTTTGCAGGATTTCCAGGAAGTAAGGTAAAGGTTTTTCCAGAAATTTTCCGGAAACTTAAAATGAAAATTTTTGTCAGGTCATTTCTGACGGCGTCAGGGTTTATAACCTGACGGCGTCAGATTTAATTTTCAGAAATTTTTGAAAGTTTTGTTTTCATAAAAAGTTTTTATTAAAATCTCCAACTTATAATCTCCAGGAATCTGCAAAGTTATCATTTCACAAGCATTATATCCTTATATATAGATTTTATCCCGCCGATGTTATGCAGGTTTTCGTGTTTGTTTTCTCAGGTTTAACAGGTTATTTTGGACAAGGAGATGTTTATGGAATCAAGCTTATGGCGATGCATTAGTCATGGAGCTTCAACATTACCTTGGAGGAAGATCTAACCGTGTAATTTCATTATCCACCAAGCGAATCAGGGGAGTATTTGATTTCATTCTTTTACTTTTTACTTTTACATCTTGTTATTTGAACATTGGGGACAATGTTCATCTTAAGTGTAAGGGGGGGTAAAAGTACGATTTTTGAGAATACAATTGCGCTTGATTTTTGTTTGTTTAATAGTAGATGTGTAATAAAACTGAGAGAAATACTTGTTAAGGTAATTTTAGTGCCAAATTTAAAATTTTTTACAACATTTAGGAGTGAAACTTTGGTCTTAATGAGCGTCTCACGGATAGGAGTTATATGACTAGCACAAAAACCGTACCACTAAAAAATTTTCCACCCCAAATATGTGAGGTTCACCCCTAGAATTGGTAGGAAAAGCATTTATGCTATGATGTGTGTACCGGTAGCACTTAGATTCTAGAACTTGCGTTAGGACCATTCCAAGGCCACAAGTGAGACTACATTCGTTTAGTTAGATTTACTACATGATAAGAGGCATTAGGATTAACCCATTGTTTTACACCTGTGATTTTGTTATAATTACTTTGGCTACATTGGTCAAGTAATTCTCCCACACCCTTTGCGTTGTACTCATTTTTAGTACACGATACCCCTAGTACACCCCTCAGAGCCTATCTTTTCGTTTCGACCTTTAAGCATTTTACTTAAAGGAAGAATTTGTTACACCCCACTTAAATGTACACCCAAATCGCCTTAGCCTACCTTGTATGCACTCATCTTTAGTGCATTATTGTGACAACATTTATTTAAACCCAAGTTAATTATCTAGTTGATTACATGGTTGCTAAGTCGAGTCATATCCTTGTACATATTGTTTTGGGACGATTGGGACTCATGGGTAAAGTACTAGTGTAATGGAGTAATGGGGAAGAACATCATTTATTACCCCCATATGTGCTAAATGTTTTAAAAGTACTCCAAGTTTTTCAATTATCTTAATTCGAGTCATTAGAATAGTAATTTGTAAAGTTATGTAAAAGTTCAAGTGTAAGGGGAATGCAACGCCCCTGTGATGTATTATTTTGGATGGTAGGGCAAGAGTGTATGATTTTAAAAAAAAAAAAAAAAAAAAAAAAAAAAAAAAAAAAAAAAAAAAAATCAAGAAAAATACAAAAAAAATGAGAAAAAGAAAAAGAGAAAAAACATACGGACTACCATCCCGTTTCATTTTATGTTTATTCTTATGTTTTTGTTATTTTGTTTTTAGCTTAAGATCGAGTCGAGTCTTGGCTTAGCAACATTGTATAGTACATGTAATTGATCAAGATTTTTAACTCGCCACCAGTAAAATATCCTTTATCCAACCAAACCGTGTTTTCCTTTTCCCTACACCTAACGTTATAACCCATGAAAAAGCCCTCTTTGATAGTTTATCTTAGGTGCTTACGCCTAGTGGAGGAGGTTTTCGATCCTTTCCCAAGCCTATGGTAATCTATTTGCTATGACAGGTAGTGAGAGATATTATCCGTTTTCATTTATGAGATTTATTTTGATGACACTTGAGAGATGTGAGTATCTAAACACTACTTGTGAGGTGCTAGTATGTAATCTCCGTGCTTATTATGATTGAAGTGGAACGATTATTGTTTGTAATTACTTTTATGTTAGCATTAAATGACCCCTAACTTGTATTTTGATTAGAATAAAAGCGCATTTGCTTGAGGACAAGCAAATCTCAAGTGTAAGGGTATTTGATGAAGCGAAAAGTGTACCGCTTTTAAGGGGTCATTTAAGCCTTAAATCGTATTTATTTGATCAAATATTGCCCTAAATCGTTCCTTTTGTCATTTTAGGTACTTTTGAGGAGAAATCTGGAAAAGGAGGCATTTTGGACGTTTTTGGAGCATAAAAGTGAAGAAAACGACAAAGTCTCAAAAATCGGCTGAAAGTTACCTTTGACGGCGTCACAATTAACTCTGGACGGCGTCATGCCTTGGCAAGAAAAAGTGGACGTGAAATTTACTCATGATGAGCCAGTGAAAATAGCATGTGAATTCTGACGGCGTCACGCTTTAACTTGATCAAGGGCGTCACGGCTTAAATCATAAGTGGACGGCGTCACGTTCAAGGTTCGACGGCGTCAAGCCTTGATAAGCCAGAATGGATTTTTCAAGAGCTAAAGAGGGAAGGCGTCAAGAAGGTCATCCGGGAACCCTAGAAGCGGCGAGGTGACGGCGTCACAATCCATAAGGTGACGCCGTCAGATGCAAAAGTCTATATATAGTTTTCTAATTTTTTGTCATAAGGGAGAGCTTAGTGTGTGGAATTTTGGGAGAAAACCCTAAGACGATTTTAGCTTCTTTTTCAAGGCTTTTTGCCTTGAAATCTTCCATGTTACATTGAAGATAAGTTATCAATTAATCATTCAATATGTCTATGTGTTGTTTGATTTTATCTTATTCTTGTCTTTTGATTAACATGTTAGGCTAAATTTATCTTGTGTTTGCTTAGATCTAATGAAACCTAGCTATTGATTATTGGTTGTTAGTGTGTTATTAGTTGTATTGGATGATTGTTTATCTATGTTAGGCTTAAGAAAACTGGCTAACTTCCTATTCGGTAACTTGCTTGAACGTCTTAAGAAACATGAACCAAATGCGTACTAAAGGTTTTTATGGTTGTATTTAATGCACAAGCGAATTCTAGTGATCCCATGTTAGGAGCTTCCTAGCCGGCTCGACATAGGAGTGAAGTAGGAGCTTGTAGAGTTGGGGAAGTAAGTACGCCACCCCACGAATGGTATTAAGGAATACACCCGTCATCCACGCGACTAATACACACTAATTAACCGGTAAAAGATAGTTAGGGAGTAAGGAAATCTAAGTAAACACATTTCTCTACACATAAGTTTCTCACCACATTTTCATTTTTGTTATTTTATTTTATTTGCATCCGTAGTAATTTTGGGTTAGTTGACTAGCAACTAATTCCGCCCACTCTTTCAAAACCGAGATTTTACTTGCTTTCATAAAAATATAAAAACATAAAAAAGAATCTTCCTCAACCTTTAGACCTATTAGAGTAGTTTTTCATACCTAACGAACACTATTCCCTGTGGAGAACGATCAATCCCCCGTACTTACCACTACACTATACTACATCGGTCAGGTACACTGCCTGGTGGGGTTGTAAGCCTCTTGAGATCCCTCGAGAGGTAAAACCTGTTGTAAGGTTGCAAAACCACGCAATCAAGTTTTTGTAACCTTACAACAGGTTTTACCTCTCGAGGGATCTCAAGAGGCTTACAACCCCACCAGGCAGTGTACCTGACCGATGTAGTATAGTGTAGTGGTAAGTACGGGGGATTGATCGTTCTCCACAGGGAATAGTGTTCGTTAGGTATGAAAAACTACTCTAATAGGTCTAAAGGTTGAGGAAGATTCTTTTTTTATGTTTTTATATTTTTATGAAAGCAAGTAAAATCTCGGTTTTGAAAGAGTGGGCGGAATTAGTTGCTAGTCAACTAACCCAAAATAACTACAAATGCAAATAAAATAAATAACTGAAAATAAAATGTGGTGAGAAACTTATGTGTAAAGAAATGTGTTTACTTAGATTTCCTTACTCCCTAACTATCTTTTACCGGTTAATTAGTGTGTATTAGTCGCGTGGATGACGGGTGTATTCCTTAATACCATTCGTGGGGTGGCGTACTTACTTCCCCAACTCTACAAGCTCCTACTTCACTCCTATGTCGAGCCGGCTAGGAAGCTCCTATCATGGGATCACTAGAATTCGCTTGTGCATTAAATACAACCATAAAAACCTTTAGTACGCATTTGGTTCATGTTTCTTAAGACGTTCAAGCAAGTTACCGAATAGGAAGTTAGCCAGTTTTCTTAAGCCTAACATAGATAAACAATCATCCAATACAACTAATAACACACTAACAACCAATAATCAATAGCTAGGTTTCATTAGATCTAAGCAAACACAAGATAAATTTAGCCTAACATGTTAATCAAAAGACAAGAATAAGATAAAATCAAACAACACATAGACATATTGAATGATTAATTGATAACTTATCTTCAATGTAACATGGAAGATTTCAAGGCAAAAAAGCCTTGAAAAAGAAGCTGAATTCGTCTTAGGGATTTCTCCCAAAATTCCACACACTAAGCTCTCTCTTATGACAAAAAATTAGAAAACTATATATAGACTTTTGCATCTGACGGCGTCACCTTATGGAGTGTGACGCCGTCACCTCGCCGCTTCTAGGGTTCCCGGATGACCTTCTTGACGCCGTCCCTCTTTATCTCTTCAAAAATCCATTCTGGCTTATCAAGGCTTGACGCCGTCAGCTCGTGAACGTGACGTCGTCCCCTTATGATTTAAGCCGTGACGCCCTTGATCAAGTTAAAGCGTGACGCCGTCAGAATTCACATGCTATTTTCACTGGCTCATCATGAGTAAATTTCACGTCCACTTTTTCTTGCCAAAGCATGACGCCGTCCAGAGTTAATTGTGACGCCGTCAAAGGTAACTTTCAGCCGATTTTTGAGACTTTGTCGTTTTCTTCACTTTTATGCTCCAAAAACGTCCAAAATGCCTCCTTTTCCAGATTTCTCCTCAAAAGTACCTAAAATGACAAAAGGAACGATTTAGGGCAATATTTGATCAAATAAATACGATTTAAGGCTTAAATGACCCCTTAAAAGCGGTACACTTTTCGCTTCATCAAATACCCTTACACTTGAGATTTGCTTGTCCTCAAGCAAATGCGCTTTTATTCTAATCAAAATACAAGTTAGGGGTCATTTAATGCTAACATAAAAGTAATTACAACAAATAATCGTTCCACTTCAATCATAATAAGCACGGAGATTACATACTAGCACCTCACAAGTAGTGTTTAGATACTCACATCTCTCAAGTGTCATCAAAATAAATCTCATAAATGAAAACGGATAATATCTCTCACTACCTGTCATAGCAAATAGATTACCATAGGCTTGGGAAAGGATCGAAAACCTCCTCCACTAGGCGTAGGCACCTAAGATAAACTATCAAAGAGGGCTTTTTCATGGGTTATAACGTTAGGTGTAGGGAAAAGGAAAACACGGTTTGGTTGGATAAAGGATATTTTACTGGTGGCGAGTTAAAAATCTTGATCAATTACATGTACTATACAATGTTGCTAAGCCAAGACTCGACTCGATCTTAAGCTAGAAACAAAATAACAAAATAACAAAAACATAAAAATAAACATAAAATGAAAAGGGATGGTAGTCCGTATGTTTTTTTCTATTTTTCATTTTCTCATTTTTTTTGGGTTTTTCTTGATTTTTCGAATTTTTTTTTTTTTTTTTTTTTTTTTTTTTTTGCATACACTTTTGCCCTACCATCCAAAATAATACATCATAGGGGCATTGCATTCCCCTTACACTTGAACTTTTACATAACTTTACAAATTACTATTCTAATGACTCGAATTAAGATAATTGAAAAACTTGGAGTACTTTTAAAATATTTAGCACATATGGGGGTAATAAATGATGTTCTTCTCCATTACTCCATTACACTAGTACTTTACCCATGAGTCCCAATCGTCCCAAAACAATATGTACAAGGATATGACTCGACTTAGCAACCATGTAATCAACTAGATAATTAACTTGGGTTTAAACAAATGTTGTAACAATAATGCACTAAAAATGAGTGCATACAAGGTAGGCTAAGGCGATTTGGGTGTACATTTAAGTGGGGTGTAACAAATTCTTCCTTTAAGTAAAATGCTTAAAGGTTGAAACGAAAAGATAGGCTCTGAGGGGTGTACTAGGGGTATCGTGTACTAAAAATGAGTACAACGCAAAGGGTGTGGGAGAATTACTTGACCAATGTAGCCAACGTAATTATAACAAAATCACAGGTGTAAAACAATGGGTTAATCCTAATGCCTCTTATCATGTAGTAAATCTAACTACACGAATGTAGTCACACTTGTGGCCTCGGAATGGTCCTAACGCAAGTTCTAGAATCTAAGTGCTACCGGTACACACATCATAGCATAAATGCTTTTCCTACCAATTCTAGGGGTGAACCTCACATATTTGGGGGTGGAAAATTTTTTTAGTGGTACGGTTTTTGTGCTAGTCATATAACTCCTATCCGTGAGACGCTCATTAAGATCAAAGTTTCACTCCTATATGTTGTAAAAAATTTTAAATTTGGCACTAAAATTACCCTAACAGGTATTTCTCTCAGTTTTATTACACATCTACTATTAAACAAACAAAAATCAAGCGCAATTGTATTCTCTAAAATCGTACTTTTACCCTCCCCTTACACTTAAGATGAACATTGTCCCCAATGTTCAAATAACAAGATGTAAAAGAAAAAAGTAAGAGAATGAAATCAAATACTCCCCTGATTCGCTCGGTGGATAATGAAATTACACGGTTAAATCTTCCTCCAAAGAGAATGTTGAAGCTCCATGACTAATGCATCGCCATAAGCTTGATTCCATAAACATCTCCTTGTCCAAAATAACCTGTTAAACCTGAGAAAACAAACACGAAAACCTGCATAACATCGACGGGATAAAATCTATATATAAGGATATAATGCTTGTGGAATGATAATTTTGCAGATTCCTGGAGATTATAAGTTGGAGATTTAATAAAAACTTTTTATGAAAACAAAACTTTCAAAAATTTCTGGAAATTAAATCTGACGCCGTCAGGTTATAAACCTTGACGCCGTCAGAAATGACCTGACAAAAATTTTCATTTTAAGTTTCCGGAAAATTTCTGGAAAAACCTTTACCTTACTTCCTGGAAATCCTGCAAAACATCATTATGACTCGATACAAGCATTTGACTCAAACAAATACTAATATGTATGCTAATTTATTATTATTATGATTCATGTTCATTTGTGTTCTAATAAACCGATTTAGATTTCCCTTACACTTAACTTTTGCAAAATACCTTTATATGTAGTTAAGACGAAGTTAAAAACAAAATAAAGCATTTTCACAATTTACTTTTGAACATGAATCAATACTAATAAAAATTAAACACACATACGGAAAATAAAATCAAACAAACAAATAAATAAACACACAAAGCAAATAAAACAAATAAAGCTTGGGTTGCCTCCCAAGAAGCGCTTTTCTTTATTAACGAGTCTTGTAGCTAGACTCAAAGTCACGCTACCCTATGTAAGTGAGCTCGTCATCAAGGACGTCTTTAGGGTTAAGCTTGGATTGAAGTTTCCTATTGGTCCGCTTAGTACGATATATCTTTTCAAACTTCTCTCCATCCGGGTCATACAATGTCATCTTAATATGCCATGACCCATCTCCATCTTTGGGTGGTTTATCCCAATTCCACTTATGATCATCTTCCTCACAAATCCACTTATTCATTCCTAGGTTAATTGGAAAAACTCCTAGGAAATCAATCATCTTTCTAAAAACTAGAGAATCTTCAAATGGATCCAATTCGGTGTCCCTAGCCAAGAGTTGCTCCACCGAATGCGTTCGGTTAACAAAGTCCTCTTCTAGGTAAAATGGGCGTTGGGGTCCTATGAAGTCTCTATCAATCCAAGGTCCATGTCTAGATGGTCTCCTATTTGATTCTAGCCAATGTGGTGTTGGTTCCTCACTAGTATCATAGGCATGTTTCTTAACATCATAGACTGACCAAGTATCTCCTTCTCCTACCGCTATCTTGGATTTTGGGACAAGCAAATACTTTACAACAGGTTTTAGACCTATTGGGTTACAAAACTTGATGCCCTAAATCGTTCCTTTTGTCATTTTAGGTACTTTTGAGGAGAAATCTGGAAAAGGAGGCATTTTGGACGTTTTTGGAGCATAAAAGTGAAGAAAACGACAAAGTCTCAAAAATCGGCTGAAAGTTACCTTTGACGGCGTCACAATTAACTCTGGACGGCGTCATTCCTTGGCAAGAAAAAGTGGACGTGAAATTTACTCATGATGAGCCAGTGAAAATAGCATGTGAATTCTGACGGCGTCACGCTTTAACTTGATCAAGGGCGTCACGGCTTAAATCATAAGGGGACGGCGTCACGTTCACGAGCTGACGGCGTCAAGCCTTGATAAGCCAGAATGGATTTTTGAAGAGCTAAAGAGGGACGGCGTCAAGAAGGTCACCCGGGAACCCTAGAAGCGGCGAGGTGACGGCGTCACACTCCGTAAGGTGACGCCGTCAGATGCAAAAGTCTATATATAGTTTTCTAATTTTTTGTCATAAGGGAGAGCTTAGTGTGTGGAATTTTGGGAGAAAACCCTAAGACGATTTTAGCTTCTTTTTCAAGGCTTTTTGCCTTGAAATCTTCCATGTTACATTGAAGATAAGTTATCAATTAATCATTCAATATGTCTATGTGTTGTTTGATTTTATCTTATTCTTGTCTTTTGATTAACATGTTAGGCTAAATTTATCTTGTGTTTGCTTAGATCTAATGAAACCTAGCTATTGATTATTGGTTGTTAGTGTGTTATTAGTTGTATTGGATGATTGTTTATCTATGTTAGGCTTAAGAAAACTGGCTAACTTCCTATTCGGTAACTTGCTTGAACGTCTTAAGAAACATGAACCAAATGCGTACTAAAGGTTTTTATGGTTGTATTTAATGCACAAGCGAATTCTAGTGATCCCATGTTAGGAGCTTCCTAGCCGGCTCGACATAGGAGTGAAGTAGGAGCTTGTAGAGTTGGGGAAGTAAGTACGCCACCCCACGAATGGTATTAAGGAATACACCCGTCATCCACGCGACTAATACACACTAATTAACCGGTAAAAGATAGTTAGGGAGTAAGGAAATCTAAGTAAACACATTTCTCTACACATAAGTTTCTCACCACATTTTCATTTTTGTTATTTTATTTTATTTGCATTCGTAGTTATTTTGGGTTAGTTGACTAGCAACTAATTCCGCCCACTCCTCAAAACCCGAGATTTTACTTGCTTTCATAAAAAATATAAAAACATAAAAAAGAATCTTCCTCAACCTTTAGACCTATTAGAGTAGTTTTTCATACCTAACGAACACTATTCCCTGTGGAGAACGATCAATCCCCCGTACTTACCACTACACTATACTACATCGGTCAGGTACACTGCCTGGTGGGGTTGTAAGCCTCTTGAGATCCCTCGAGAGGTAAAACCTGTTGTAAGGTTACAAAACCACGCATCAAGTTTTTGGCGCCGTTGCCGGGGAATAGTTATTGTTTAGGTTGAATTTTTTATTTTATAGGTCTACTCACTAGATTCCTTTCTAGTGAGATTTTTATTTTCTTTTTCTAGGTTTTCTTTAGTCTATCTATTTTCTTCGTGTCTTTGTTCGTAACCATACCATCCGACATCATGGAAGATGGTAATATCCTTAACCCCCACAACCCACCACCACAACAACAACCACCACCTCCTAGAGCCCGTACTTTAGGAGAGTATTCCCGTCCTAGCCACCATGGCTATCGAAACACCATTGAGCTCACTCAAGGAGCCAATATCACACCCTTGCAATCCGACACCATCCGGTTGGTGCAAAGCGGATGCGCATTCCATGGACTTCGTTCTGAAGATCCTAATCAACATCTCAAGGACTTTCTTAAAATCGTTGATTCTATAGACCTTGATGTTGCCACTCGAGAGACGACCCGATTGCGTCTCTTCCAATTCTCTCTGCGGGATCAAGCTAGTCAATGGCTAGAACGTCAACCCGCAGGATCCATTACCTCTTGGGATGATCTCACCACTCGTTTCCTTGCTCAGTTTTTCCCACCGGGAAGAACTACCAAGCTAAGGAATGATATCTTGATGTTCCAACAACGTCAAGGCGAAACTCTCTACGAGGCATGGACTCGATTCAAGGACTTACTCCAAAAAGTCCCTCACCATGGCATAGAACTTTGGCTCCAAGTCAGGATATAATATTTGTGTTCTTCACTTTTATGCTCCAAAAACCCCACCAGGCAGTGTACCTGACCGATGTAGTATAGTGTAGTGGTAAGTACGGGGGATTGATCGTTCTCCACAGGGAATAGTGTTCGTTAGGTATGAAAAACTACTCTAATAGGTCTAAAGGTTGAGGAAGATTCTTTTTTTTATGTTTTTATAATTTTAAGAAAGCAAGTAAAATCTCGGTTTTGAAAGAGTGGGCGGAATTAGTTGCTAGTCAACTAACCCAAAATTACTACGGATGCAAATAAAATAAAATAACAAAAATGAAAATGTGGTGAGAAACTTATGTGTAGAGAAATGTGTTTACTTAGATTTCCTTACTCCCTAACTATCTTTTACCGGTTAATTAGTGTGTATTAGTCGCGTGGATGACGGGTGTATTCCTTAATACCATTCGTGGGGTGGCGTACTTACTTCCCCAACTCTACAAGCTCCTACTTCACTCCTATGTCGAGCCGGCTAGGAAGCTCCTAACATGGGATCACTAGAATTCGCTTGTGCATTAAATACAACCATAAAAACCTTTAGTACGCATTTGGTTCATGTTTCTTAAGACGTTCAAGCAAGTTACCGAATAGGAAGTTAGCCAGTTTTCTTAAGCCTAACATAGATAAACAATCATCCAATACAACTAATAACACACTAACAACCAATAATCAATAGCTAGGTTTCATTAGATCTAAGCAAACACAAGATAAATTTAGCCTAACATGTTAATCAAAAGACAAGAATAAGATAAAATCAAACAAAACATAGACATATTGAATGATTAATTGATAACTTATCTTCAATGTAACATGGAAGATCTCAAGGCAAAAAGCCTTGAGAAAGAAGCTAAAATCGTCCTAGGGTTTTCCCCCAAAATTCCACACACTAAGCTCTCCTTAATGACAAAAAATTAGAAAACTATATATAGACTTTTGCATCTGACGGCGTCACCTTATGGATTGTGACGCCGTCATCTCGCCGCTTCTAGGGTTCCCGGATGACCTTCTTGACGCCGTCCCTCTTTATCTCTTCAAAAATCCATTCTGGCTTATCAAGGCTTGACGCCGTCAGCTCGTGAACGTGACGCCGTCCCCTTATGATTTAAGCCGTGACGCCCTTGATTCAGTTAAAGCGTGACGCCGTCAGAATTCACATGCTATTTTCACTGGCTCATCATGAGTAAATTTCACGTCCACTTTTTCTTGCCAAAGCATGACGCCGTCCAGAGTTAATTGTGACGCCGTCAAAGGTAACTTTCAGCCGATTTTTGAGACTTTGTCGTTTTCTTCACTTTTATGCTCCAAAAACGTCCAAAATGCCTCCTTTTCCAGATTTCTCCTCAAAAGTACCTAAAATGACAAAAGGAACGATTTAGGGCAATATTTGATCAAATAAATACGATTTAGGGCTTGAATGACCCCTTAAAAGCGGTACACTTTTTGCTTCATCAAATACCCTTACACTTGAGATTTGCTTGTCCTCAAGCAAATGCGCTTTTATTCTAATCAAAATACAAGTTAGGAGTCATTTAATGCAAACATAAAAGTAATTACAACAAATAATCGTTCCACTTCAATCATAATAAGCACGGAGATTACATACTAGCACCTCACAAGTAGTGTTTAGATACTCACATCTCTCAAGTGTCATCAAAATAAATCTCATAAATGAAAACGGATAATATCTCTCACTACCTGTCATAGCAAATAGATTACCATAGGCTTGGGAAAGGATCGAAAACCTCCTCCACTAGGCGTAAGCACCTAAGATAAACTATCAAAGAGGGCTTTTAAATGGGTTATAACGTTAGGTGTAGGGAAAAGGAAAACACGGTTTTGTTGGATAAATGATGTTTTACTGGTGGCTAGTTAAAGATCTTGATCAATTACATGTACTATACAATGTTGCTAAGCCAAGACTCGACTCAATCTTAAGCTAATGAAAGAAAATAACAAAAACATAAAATAAATATAAAATAAAACGGGATGGTAGTCCGTATGTTTTTTCTACTTCTATTTTTCTTTTTCTCATTTTTTTTTGTATTTTTCTTGATTTTTTCGATTTTTTTTTTTTTTTTTTTTTTTTTTTTTTTTTTGCATACACTTTTGCCCTACCATCCAAAATAATACATCATAGGGGCATTGCATTCCCCTTACTCTTGAACTTTTACATAACTTTACAAATAACTATTCTAATGACTCGAATTAAGATAATTGAAAAACTTGGAGTACTTTTAAAATATTTAGCACATATGAGGGTAATAAATGATGTTCTTCCCCATTACTCCATTACACTAGTACTTTACCCATGAGTCCCAATCGTCCCAAAACAATATGTACAAGGATATGACTCGACTTAGCAACCATGTAATCAATTAGATAATTAACTTGGGTTTAAACAAATATTGTAACAATAATGCACTAAAAATAAGTGCATACAAGGTAGGCTAAGGCGATTTGGGTGTACATTTAAGTGGGGTGTAACAAATTCTTCCTTTAAGTAAAATGCTTAAAGGTCGAAACGAAAAGATAGGCTCTAAGGGGTGTACTAGGGGTATCGTGTACTAAAAATGAGTACAACGCAAAGGGTGTGGGAGAATTACTTGACCAATGTAGCCAAAGAAATTATAACAAAATCACAGGTGTAAAACAATGGGTTAATCCTAATGCCTCTTATCATGTAGTAAATCTAACTACACGAATGTAGTCTCACTTGTGGCCTTGGAATGGTCCTAACGCAAGTTCTAGAATCTAAGTGCTACCGGTACACACATCATAGCATAAACGCTTTTCCTACCAATTCTAGGGGCGAACCTCACATATTTGGGGGTGGAAAATTTTTTAGTGGTACGGTTTTTTTGCTAGTCATATAACTCCTATCCGTGAGACGCTCATTAAGATCAAAGTTTCACTCCTACATGTTGTAAAAAATTTTAAATTTGGCACTAAAATTACCCTAACAGGTATTTCTCTCAGTTTTATTACACATCTACCATTAAACAAACAAAAATCAAGCGCAATTGTATTCTCAAAAATCGTACTTTTACCCCCCCTTACACTTAAGATGAACATTGTCCCCAATGTTCAAATAACAAGATGTAAAAGTAAAAAGTAAAAGAATGAAATCAAATACTCCCCTGATTCGCTCGGTGGATAATGAAATTACACGGTTAGATCTTCCTCCAAAGAGAATGTTGAAGCTCCATGACTAATGCATCGCCAAAAGCTTGATTCAATAAACATCTCCTTGTCCAAAATAACCTGTTAAACCTGAGAAAACAAACACGAAAACCTGCATAACATCGGCGGGATAAAATCTATATATAAGGATATAATGCTTGTGGAATGATAATTTTGCAGATTCCTGGAGATTATAAGTTGGAGATTTTAATAAAAACTTTTTATGAAAACAAAACTTTCAAAAATTTCTGGAAATTAAATCTGACGCCGTCAGGTTATAAACCTTGACGTCGTCAGAAATGACCTGACAAAAATTCTCATTTTAAGTTTCCGGAAAATTTCTGGAAAAACCTTTACCTTACTTCCTGGAATTCCTGCAAAACATCATTATGACTCGATACAAGCATTTGACTCAAACAAATACGAATATGTATGTTAATTTATTATTATTACGATTCATGTTCATTTGTTCTAATAAACCGATTTGGATTTCCCTTACACTTAACTTTTGCAAAATACCTTTATATGTAGTTAAGACGAAGTTAAAAACAAGATAAAGCATTTTCACAATTTACTTTGAACATGAATCAATAATAATAAAAATTAAACATACATACGGAAGCAAATAAAATCAAACAAACAAATAAATAAACACACAAAGCAAATAAAACAAATAAAGCTTGGGTTGCCTCCCAAGAAGCGCTTTTCTTTATTAACGAGTCTTGTAGCTAGACTCAAAGTCACGCTACCCTATGTAAGTGAGCTCGTCATCAAGGACGTCTTTAGGGTTAAGCTTGGATTGAAGTTTCCTATTGGTCCGCTTAGTACGATATATCTTTTCAAACTTCTCTCCATCCGGGTCATACAATGTCATCTTAATATGCCATGACCCATCTCCATCTTTGGGTGGTTTATCCCAATTCCACTTATGATCATCTTCCTCACAAATTTGGCAATAAAATTGCCCTAACAGGTATTTATCTCAGTTTTATAACACATCTACCATTAAACAAACAAAAATCAAGCGCAATGGCATTCTCTAAAATCGTACTTTTACCCTCCCTTACACTTAAGATGAACATTGTCCCCAATGTTCAAATAACAAGATGTAAAAGTAAAAAGTAAAAGAATGAAATCAAATACTCCCCTGATTCGCTCGGTGGATAATGAAATTACACGGTTAGATCTTCCTCCAAAGAGAATGTTGAAGCTCCATGACTAATGCATCGCCAAAAGATTGATTCAATAAACATCTCCTTGTCCAAAATAACCTGTTAAACCTGAGAAAACAAACACGAAAACCTGCATAACATCGGCGGGATAAAATCTATATATAAGGATATAATGCTTGTGGAATGATAATTTTGCAGATTCCTGGAGATTATAAGTTGGAGATTTTAATAAAAACTTTTCAAAAACAAAACTTTCAAAAATTTCTGAAAATTAAATCTGACGCCGTCAGGTTATAAACCTTGACGCCGTCAGAAATGACCTGACAAAAATTCTCATTTTAAGTTTCCGGAAAATTTCTGGAAAAACCTTTACCTTACTTCCTGGAAATCCTGCAAAACATCATTATGACTCGATATAAGCATTTGACTCAAACAAATACTAATATGTATGCTAATTTATTATTATTATGATTCATGTTCATTTGTTCTAATAAACCGATTTGACTTTCCCTTACACTTATCTTTTGCAAAATACCTTTATATGTAGTTAAGACGAAGTTAAAAACAAAATAAAGCATTTTCACAATTTTAGTTTTGAACATGAATCAATAATAATAAAAATTAAACATACATACGGAAGCAAATAAAATCAAACAAACAAATAAATAAACACACAAAGCAAATAAAGCTTGGGTTGCCTCCCAAGAAGCGCTTGTTTTTGTTCGAGTCACGAGCCTGACTCTACCCTTATTTAACAAAAATAGGGGAGGTTTTCCCTACACTTAGGATTAAGTGCGGGTGAAAGTAGCGATACACACCCTTAGGGTGTGAATATGCCACGTGAGGTGAAGGGGGTGAGTGAATGGTTCCTTCATCCTAAAACTACCCGGATAATATTGGTTGATGGGTGGGTCGGTTCCTCTTTTTTCTCCTAGATGTAAATCTAAGGATGAAAAGTTGTGTAAAGGTTGAGGTTCCAATTCATCAACACTAGGAAATTCCCTAGAACTATGAGTAAGGTCATCACTAAAAGTGTGCAAACCTATATCCTCTAGTTGTGCTTGGTCCAAGGGTTCTACCTCCATCGGGATTCCTAAAGTCTCTTCTACTTCTTCCGGGTAAGTCACGGGTGGTGTGGGTGCCTCAAATGATGGTTGAGTATTTTGTGGGCTTATGGTGTTTACCTCATCATTCCACGTGTCAAGATCACCTATATCCTCATCAATTGTTTTCTTAGGTAGTGATGATAACAAACCTAGCGCTTCATCCAACTTATGGTTTATTGCTTCGGCTCTATCCACAATTCCTTGGCAAACTAGGTCGCTTTTCCTATTGGCCTCACTAAAACAAGATCCTAAACATGGAGGTTGTTCATAAGAATCTATCCTAGGTGAAGGCTCATATGATTCATAAGTGTCTCTAAATGAGGTATTTTGAACTTCTTGGTGTTCTAGCCACTCAACCATATTTTGCAATCTTAGAAGTCTAAGTGAAAAGTCCATTTGAAGCAAATTACAAACAAAATCACAAAGAAAAGATAGACTACGAGAAAGCTACAAAATAAAAAGAAAAAATCTCACTTGATAGGAATCTTGTGAGTAGACCTAATAAAAATAAAATTTCAACCTAAGCAATAACTACTCCCCGGCAGCGGCGCCAAAAACTTGATGCGTGGTTTTGTAACCTTACAACAGGTTTTACCTCTCGAGGGATCTCAAGAGGCTTACAACCCCACCAGGCAGTGTACCTGACCGATGTAGTATAGTGTAGTGGTAAGTACGGGGGATTGATCGTTCTCCACAGGGAATAGTGTTCGTTAGGTATGAAAGGCTACTCTAATAGGTCTAAGGGTTGAGGAAGATTCTTTTTATGTTTTTTATATTTTTTTATGAAAGCAAGTAAAATCTCGGGTTTTGAAGGAGTGGGCGGAATTAGTTGCTAGTCAACTAACCCAAATTACTACGAATGCAAATAAAATAAAATAACAAAAATGAAAATGTGGTGAGAAACTTATGTGTAGAGAAATGTGTTTACTTAGATTTCCTTACTCCCTAACTATCTTTTACCGGTTAATTAGTGTGTATTAGTCGCGTGGATGACGGGTGTATTCCTTAATACCATTCGTGGGGTGGCGTACTTACTTCCCCAACTCTACAAGCTCCTACTTCACTCCTATGTCGAGCCGGCTAGGAAGCTCCTAACATGGGATCACTAGAATTCGCTTGTGCATTAAATACAACCATAAAAACCTTTAGTACGCATTTGGTTCATGTTTCTTAAGACGTTCAAGCAAGTTACCGAATAGGAAGTTAGCCAGTTTTCTTAAGCCTAACATAGATAAACAATCATCCAATACAACTAACAACACACTAATAACCAATAATCAATAGCTAGGTTTCATTAGATCTAAGCAAACACAAGATAAATTTAGCCTAACATGTTAATCAAAAGACAGGAATAAGATAAAATCAAACAACACATAGACATATTGAATGATTAATTGATAACTTATCTTCAATGTAACATGGAAGATCTCAAGGCAAAAAGCCTTGAGAAAGAAGCTAAAATCGTCCTAGGGTTTTCTCCCAAAATTCCACACACTAAGCTCTCCCTTATGACAAAAAATTAGAAAACTATATATAGACTTTTGCATCTGACGGCGTCACCTTATGGAGTGTGACGCCGTCACCTCGCCGCTTCTAGGGTTCCCGGGTGACCTTCTTGACGCCGTCCTCTTTAGCTCTTCAAAAAATCCATTCTGGCTTATCAAGGCTTGACGTCGTCAGCTCGTGAACGTGACGCCGTCCCTCTTTGATTTAAGCCGTGACGCCCTTGATCAAGTTAAAGCGTGACGCCGTCAGAATTCACATGCTATTTTCACTGGCTCATCATGAGTAAATTTCACGTCCAACTTT
Source organism: Artemisia tridentata subsp. tridentata (assembly GCA_021014915.2). Lineage (NCBI taxonomy): Eukaryota > Viridiplantae > Streptophyta > Magnoliopsida > Asterales > Asteraceae > Artemisia > Artemisia tridentata. The sequence goes on along the minus strand of CP139501.1, from coordinate 166,367,364 downwards.
TCTTGCCAAGGCATGACGCCGTCCAGAGTTAATTGTGACGCCGTCAAAGGTAACTTTCAGCCGATTTTTGAGACTTTGTCGTTTTCTTCACTTTTATGCTCCAAAAACGTCCAAAATGCCTCCTTTTCCAGATTCCTCCTCAAAAGTACCTAAAATGACAAAAGGAACGATTTAGGGCAATATTTGATCAAATAAATACGATTTAAGGCTTAAATGACCCCTTAAAAGCGGTACACTTTTCGCTTCATCATCCTCTCAGTGAGTCATCTTCAAGATGCTTAAGGCGAATTCAAGAAGAAGGATTCACTTCTCAGGAAGGCGGTACTCCTTGAGAAGGACTTAAGCCAAAGAAGAAGATGATGGTTCAGTGAGTGTTGGACAAGAACTCACTGAACCCCAGTCTCCTCAACAACAAAGTGATTGAAGACTGGGGAACCAACGCCTGAAGAAAAGGCGGGAACAATAGGGAAAAGATCTGAGAAGATAAAAGTGTCAGCCCAACACTCTTCTCTTGTCAGATCCAACCTTCCCTATTGCGGCTAAAAGTCATGGAGTGTCAGCCAACAACTCCCAAAGTCTTATTAGCCCTTTCCTATTGGTTCTTGGAAATGACAATTACTTTTTGTAATTGTCAGATACGCAACCTCAACAACTTGTATTATATTTAATCACTTATACTTAGATTACTTGTGTATAAATAGATCAGAAGGGAGAGAAGTTAATGTGTGCTTTGTATATTGAAAGCTTAGAACTTTTGCAAAGTAACTTCTCTTCTACAAAGAGTATACAACTCACTGAGATAGCTCAGTAGGTATATTGTTACCACTCAAGCAAAACTTGAGTTTCGATAGGAGACACCCCATACCCTTGTCTATTCAATCCCAAGTGTTTGTTCCGCAAAACACTTGGGTAATAGATTCTTGGAATTATTTCTAATAAGAATTTAAACGTTGAAAAATATTGTTGTTTTTATATTCACGTTTTATAACTGTTAGAATTAACCTTAAACATTTTATTAGTCATTAACACAAATAGATTAACTTTCTAGTTAACTCTAATCGTGTAAAGGGACCAACAAGGTGGCATTCAGAGAGAAAACTTGTTTTATCCGGGATCTTCAAGGAAATGATCTGATGAAAGGAAAACGTGGCACCAGTCTATATACCATTTCTTTTGAAGGCATGACAGCTTCCTCTCCCATATGCTTACTTTCAAAGGCACATCCCACAAAGGCATGGCTATGGCACAAACGGATGTCTCATTTGAACTTCAAGACGATGACCGATCTTGCTAAGAAAAAGTTGGTCGACTGTCTTCCCAAATTCAGATATGCCAAAGATCACTTGTGTCTTGTTTGCGAACAAGGAAAGAGTCATCATGCCCACTTTCCTCCAAAAGCAGATCACAGCACAGATCATGTCCTACAACTGCTTCATATGGATTTGTGTGGTCCTATGCGTGTTCAAACCATCAATGGGAAACGGTACATCTTGGAAATAGTAGATGATTTCTCGAGGTGGACTTGGGTCTACTTTCTTCATACCAAAGACCAAGCCCCTTCGATGATCATTACTTTTCTTACGAAGATTCAAGTTCAGGTTCGTAACACCATCAGAATCATCAAAACAAACAATGGTACTGAATTCAAGAATCAAACTCTTCAGGAGTTCACTGAGAAAAATGGTATTGTTCATCAAACGTCAATTGCTCGCACCCGTGAACAAAATGGAGTAGTCGAAAGACGCAACCATACGTTAGTGGAGGCAGTAAGAACTATGTTGATTAATGCCCAATTACCAGACTACCTATGGGCTGAAGCTGTCTCAACTGTTTGTTATACCCAGAACCGATGCATGATCACTAAACGCCATGACAAAACACCATATGAGCTTATTCATGGTCGAAAACCAAATATCAATTACTTTCATGTCTTTGGAGCTCTCTGTTATCCAAAGAATGATCGTGATGATCTTGGTAAACTGAAAGCCAAAGCAAACATAGGAGTATTTGTTGGCTATTGTGAGAATTCGAAAGGATTCAGAATTTGGAATCGCCGTACTCAGGAAATTCAAGAGACAATCCATGCTAATTTTGATGAGCTCACGGAGATGGCTTCTGAGCAAAACAGCTTAGAACCCGCACACAACCGTCTCAACTTTCCTGAATCTTCAGCTGAACCATTACTGTTCAACAGAAAGGATATAGAAGACTTGTTTGCTCCTCTGTTCAATGACTCTCTAGTTAATCGTGCCTCTGCTGTATTCACCAATTCCGCTGCTCAAACCGTAAACAATCAAGCACCTGATACACCAGTAACTACTTCCACAGCAGTTGCTGACGACGCACCTCAACCAGAACCATCATCGTCAGTAGATCAAACACCTTCCACTTCTACACCCACGGCTGAAGATTCCTCCCACAACTCTGCTGAAGTACCCACACCATCAGGTTATGACGGAGATGCATTCTTTAATCCATTTGCTCCTGCACCAACCTTTCCTGATATTGCAGAATCTTCTACACGCAATTTGGAACCGTCAAACCTGCACCATAATTATCAACACTATCCATCCACTCATAAATGGACAAAGGACCATCCCTTAGTTAACATCATTGGTAATCTAGAAAACCCAGTCATGACAAGACAAAGACTCCATACAGACGGTGAAACTTGCATTTATGCACTCACCGTTTGTCAAGCCAAACCCAAAAACATTAAGGAAGCCCTTACCTATGACAACTAGATTGAATCCATGCAAGAGGAATTGGAACAATTCAAGCGGTTAGAAGTTTGGGAACTGGTAGAGAGACCAGATGGGGTTTATGTTGTTGGATTGAAATGGATCTGGAAAAACAAGTTGGATGCAGATGGAACTGTGATTCGTAACAAGTCCCGGCTAGTCGCAAAAGGATTCAGTCCAGAAGAGGGAATCGACTTCGAAGAATCGTTTGCTCCAGTCGCAAGGCTTGAGGCTGTTCAAATGTTCCTGGCTTACGCGGCTCACAAGAACGTCACTGTCTACCAAATGGATGTGAAGACTGCATTTCTCAACGGTCAACTCCGGGAAGAAGTGTACGTTACTCAACCAGAAGGCTTCGTGGACCAAGAACATCTGAATCACGTATATCGGCTAAAGAAAGCCCCTTACGGCCTTAAACAAGCCCCAAGGGCCTGGTACGACAAGTTATCTGCTTTCTTACTTGCAAACCATTTTACTAAAGGAACTGTGGACCCGACTTTGTTTATACAAAAACACAGGGAGGACATTCTCATCGTACAAATTTATGTCGACGATATCATTTTTGGATCAACACATAAAAAGTACTCAAATGCTTTCGCAAAATTAATGAAAAATAACTTTGAGATGTCCATGATGGGTGAACTGAAGTTCTTCTTAGGACTGCAAGTTCGTCAATCACCCCGTGGTATATTCCTTAGTCAGTCCAAATATGCTCAGGAAATCCTAAAAAAGCATGGTATGACCAGCTGTGACACCTATAACACCCCTATGTCCTCCTCATCCCCGAAGCTGGATGCTGACATACATGGGACACCCATTGATCCTACCAATTATCTTAGTATTATTGGGTTGATCATGTATCTTACAGCTAGCAGACCGGATGTTGTATTTGCCACGTACCTTTGCTCCCGATATCAGTCAAGACCAACTGAGCGGCATTTGTCAGCCGTTAAAAGAATCCTTAGATACATCAAGGGAACCATTAATTTGGGGATCTGGTATCCAAAGGATTCTGGGTTTGAACTTTTTGCATTTTCAGACGCTGACCATGCAGGGTGCTTAGACATGAGAAAAAGTACATTAGGGGGAGTACAGTTTTTGGGTGACAAGCTCGTCTCTTGGCAATCAAAGAAGCAAGACTGCACATCACTGTCATCTACAGAATCGGAATACGTCGCCATGTCAGCATACTGCGCTCAAGTCATTTGGATGCGATCTCAGCTGATGGACTATGGATACGTCTTCAACAAGATTCCTATGTACTGTGATTCCAAGAGTGCCATCGCTATTTCCTGCAACACGGTCCAACATTCCAAGTCCAAGCACATTGCTCTACGCTATCACTTTATCAAGGAACACGTGGAAATGGGTACTGTTGAATTATATTTTATGGGAACTGAACACCAGTTGGCAGACTTGTTCACCAAAGCCTTGCCCCATGCAAGATTTGTGGAACTCGTTCACCAAATTGGTATGAGATGTTTGACTCCAGAAGACTTGAACAATTTTCTTACTCAAAATTAAACGGAGTCATACATCAAACTATCTTTGTAAATAATTATTGAAAAACACAAAAAGATTTTCCATTTCTTTCAAAAAAAAAAAAAAAAAAAAAAAAAAAAAAAAAAAAAAAAAAAAAAAAAAAACCCTAAGTCAACACTTTGTTCACTTTAAAAACGTCATCTATTATTTTAGAATAAGTGTTGAGGGGGAGTCACAAAATTTCAAATTTTTTATAAAATTTGTACTTGCATGATTTCTGCAAAAGTGTTGTTTCAAAAAGGAAATGATGGTGATTTATCTTGTTCATCTAGGATTAAGAGTTTTGTGCCTCATATGTGAAAGTGCAAACTTAAGATAAGATGGTTAGGAATTTGAATGAGAAAATTGAAAAGTTAAGGGACTTATTGTGTGTAAATTGCAAAGTAAACAAAAAGGGGTCAAATAATAGTCAAACGAGTATGACCGCAGTTAATACACATTTACTATCTCTGACAATTTCACCCACTCTCTTAAAATTCATCCAACCACCATATCCACGGCTATAATTTAATCTGCAAATCCGATCAAGATTGTGCAAATCTGTGAGTGTTTAAATGCTTTAAATGTGATAATGAATAACGGATTTAAAGGATTTAGAAATCCAACGGTTAAAATTAGCAAAATTGGATATGCTAGTTTTAGGGTTTTGCGTAGATTTTGGGAAAATCGTTTCTAAGTGCTTAGAATATATTTGTTTGGACGATTGTGCTTAGAATATGATAATAAACAATGTCTGCATGCTTAATTGAACCCAGTAACTTGTACATTGATTGTTCTTCTTTTAGGGTTTAAGAGTACGAATTGGGGAAAAATGTTTGAGAGTGTTTTAGTGTAATTAAAGTGTTGTTGTGTTGTTGTTATGCATTAAATTGAATGACTGCATGTTTGAATTAAGCCTAGAAACACCATAGATGTGATTATTGAGATTTAGGGTTTATGAAGAACATGAACACAGTCCCAGTTTGATTTTTGAGATTTAGTGGATAAAAAGTGTTATGAATTGGTCAGATTGCTTAGAAACATCATAGGATTCGATTACGATAAATTGTTGTAACATAAAATCAAGTTTAGATTAATTGCGAAAAATCTAGGAAAAAGTAAGTCTACAGTGTTGTCGAAATTTCTTGTATAAGAAATTATCGAAATTGGATTTGCTATCGCAAATGTGTTTGTTATCGCAAACGACATTTCTATCGCAAACAACATTTCTATCGCAAACGGCATTTCTATCGCAAACGGCATTTCCTATCGCAAACGCCAATTTCTATTGCAAACACATAATCTTATCGCAAATGATCATTTCTATCGCAAATGAAAATTTCTATCGCAAATGTCCATTTTTATCGCAATTGCTAAAATTGTGTAGAAATTGACAGATTCTATTGAAATTGTTCAATTCAATAGAAATTCTCATTTCTATAGAAATCATCATGTGTAAACTTGTAAAACATGTTAAACAATTAAAAAGGATCACATATGCAACTTAACGGTTATCTAATGCTAACTTTCATGTATCCTCGAAATTTGTGTCCAAATGATGTTTCAGAAACCTCAAAAATGGCTGCTTCATCACAACAAACACCACAAATGCTCTCAAAAGAAGAAGTTTTCCCGCATGGATACATTGCTGAATTAGGTGACAACAATGCAAGAGTTGACTTCAACAAGATCTCATGCAGTGAACCAAGTTGTAAAGTTGCAATAGAGATTATGAAGAGACACAAGTTCAGATGCATACTGGAAAACTCAGACAGTATCCCTGAATTGTACATTCATCAAATGTGGAGTACCATCAAGATGTCAGATAATGAGAAGTACTTCACATGTACCTTGGGTCACAAGAAGTTGAAAGTTACACCATTACACCTCCGAAGAGCCCTAAGCCTCCCAGACCCACCTGAACCAGCTAACCGATATTTGGACTCTCCTTCTGAATCTGATGTTCTTCAGTTCCTTGTTGACATCGGTTATGATGTTCAATCAAACCTACCACTCACCAAGATTTCCAGAGTCAATGCTAAGTGCATCCCACAACCCTGGAGGACAATTTATTACATTATAATTCGATTTGTCTCAGAGAGGGATAGTGGTCACGAGCATCCTCGTCTGTCAGATCTTCAAATATTCTGGGGAATGGTGAATCTAATGAACATTGACTACATGGCACTTATCTGGGATGACCTTGTCTTTCAAATCCAAGGTCGTAAACCATCTACCAAGATTCCTTTCGTCAGATACACCAAGCTACTTATAAGTCTTCTGCTTGATGAAAACAAGGATATCTCCTCACGACCTGGAGACAGGGAAGTACATCAGTACAGGATGGATAAGCTTGTCAAAACGGTTTATTTTCCCAAAGACAGTACAAGAAAGCAAGGTTCAAGATTACCAGATGTCTTATTAACTGATGATGTCAAGGAGACTACAGCCTTTGCAATCTATGAAAAAGCTTATGAAATGAAACAGGTTGGGATCACCAAACTGGCTGAAGGAACTGGATCATCCAAAACACGTTCAAAAAGCAGCAAAACTGGGAGTGCATCAAGTGCCTCAAAGAAACACCCCAAAACACTTAAAAGAAGAATAAGAACTGATCCTAAACCCAAAGCTGAAGAAATTGGGATCCGTGATGAACCAACTGACTCTGAAGAGTCTGAATCAGAAGAAGAAGTGGTTATGGATGAAGAAACAGCTAAGTTTCAAATGGAAATTGATATGCAAAATGCAAAGAAAGCTAGCATGAAGTCAGCTAAAGAGGATGAGAAAAGAAGGGCTGATCTAAGAGTTAAACGAATGAAGGAATTGGAAGAGAAAAAGGGAGCTGGAGGGTCCGAAACCGTCCCAGAAGTAACTTCAACCTATACTGATCCGGTTAATCAACCCGGAGGGTCTGAAGTTGCTACCACCTCAGTTCAGCCCAATACGGTTATTCAACCCGAAAGGGCTGAGTCTGATATTCCTCCACAACCAAGCTCGGTTAATCAACCCGACTTGGAAGAACAAACACAGTCAGAGAAGGAGAAAGAAAAGGTCTTAACTGATGAAGAAATACCTGATGACATGTTTGACAGTGACAAGGAGAAAGAACAACAACATGATGATACTATAGATTGGAACAACTCTGAGGAAGAACGGGAAATCATTGGGGATAAAACCACAGAAGCTGCCAAACAACTTGAAGCAGAGCATAAGGCAGACTTAAAGAGAAAGGAGGAGGATGAAAGAAAGAAAAACGAAGAAGATGAAGAGGCAGAAAAGGAGGCCGATAACTACATTCGTTCACCATCAGCCACTCCACCTCATCTTACTATGGTTGTTTATGTACCACAACAGGAGCCACAATCAGAGACTCCGATTCCTCCAGTTTCATCTCCAAAACCCACAACACCTCCAGAGTCACCTCCTAGAACTCCAACACCTCCACCGTCACCTCACAAAGAATCAACACCTCCCAACTCACAATCATCAATTCCTTCACTCACTGCATCATCTTCAAAGTCACCATCACCATCAAAAGGCAAAGCAACAATTGCAGAAACAATCAAAAATATCATAAAAGGAAAGAATGTAAGAAAGATTGCTCGTGGCACAAGGGTCGAAGTCATCTCTCCAGCTGCAAAGAAGTTAAAGAAGGCAGCTAAACTTGCCCGAGAAAAGAAAGACAGACAACTAAGCAACCAACTGAATGAAATGAAAACTTTGATCAAGGATCTGTCCGGACAAGTTAATGAGTTGAATACAACAAAGAAGTTAATGGATGAGTTTCTGAGTGACAATGTCAATGAACGTTTGCTCAAGGCGACTCGGGGCAATACAAAACGCTATGTCAAGCAATTTTTGCCTGAAGTTCGGGAAAACCTTAAAGAACACATCGACAAATATCTCGAAAAAAAGCTTAAAGACATAGCTGCATCAACATCTCATCAGAAACACATCAATGATTACTCTGTTGATGAACTTCAGCAGACCCTTCTCACCAAACTTCTCGCACAACCCACCATAACAGACATAGAAATGGCTATCATTTCGGCCATTCAGGATAATGTGAAATCATGCAAAGAAGCAGCTGATCAAGGAAAACGTACTCGTGAGGATGACGAAGACCAAGACCAAGACCAGGACAACACAGCAAAAAGACACAAGACTGGAAACGGATCTGGAATTCACATCAACGAGCCAACCGGAACAACAACTTCTTCTCAACCTCCAAAGGCTCTGGAATCTGGTTCAACTGCTGATGAGCATCAATTTGAGCATTTCACCACAGAAAATGTCGACTTTCAACCACAAGATGATCAACCACAATCACCACCAAAGTCACTTCCAAAATCAAAGCCTTCAAGCAGCAAAAAATCTTCCAAACAAGTCAATGTAGTCTCATGGCTTGATAATGATGATGACATACAAGGCAATGACTGGTTCGATCAACTTGCTAGTGCTCAAATCCAAGAGGACGAAGTCTCTAAAGTTGAAGACAGTACTTTTGTGGTCACACAGCAAATCAAAAGTACTCTGAGTGTCAAGTACTCTGAGTGTCAAAAAGATGACCAAACGAGAACTTCGCCGAATAAAGAATGATGCTTTCAATCTTCTCAAAGACAAATCCCAAAGTGCTGCTAAACTAGAGTATCATCTTGAAAACATTGCTCGAGCAATGTCAAGTGATTTTGACTGGACTAATCCAGACATAATCAGGGTTGATGGTAAAGACAGCAAAAATCGTCCTTATATAATAGACTGGACAAAGCCACTTCCCGTGATACGCAAACATCACATCTCAGAAATCCCTTTCCAATTCTTTTTCAACAATGATCTTGAACTTCTCAAGCATGGAGCGTCAAGCAAAAAAAAGTATACAACTTCAATCACCTTCACTCCAGCAGCTCATTACACACAACCAGCCATCGAGGAAGCTGCTTTGCACCAACAACTCTTCGTCAAACACCAAGTGAACTATGATCGTGATGCTGAACTCGGAATCTATCACTGGTATGACAAAAGGAAGACATGGTACAAGTATAAACTTTTCGACAAGTCTCGTGAAAAAGTATATAGTGACCTCAGGATTATGGCAGTGGTTAGTGTCAGAGGATCAAAGAAGTATGATTACACCTTTCTATCTGAGATCAACGTCCGACGACATGACAACAAACTCTACTCGTTCTCCGAGGCAGACTTCCCAGATCTACATCTCAATGATATTAAAGACATGTACCTTATGAAAGTACAAGGAAAGCTGCAACATCTCACTACCAATCTTCAATATGCTTTCAGTACGGCTATCTGTCATTTCATTCGGAGAACGATCATCAAAGAACAAGTAGAGGATCTTCAGCTGGGAGTGGAAATTTATCAAATGAAGTTGAATCTCGTTGAGCCTGTCCTACATCTTGACAACAACCATGATCCTCAATACACCATGAAAAGACACCCACTCTTTGGTTTTGTCTACAGAAGTACAACGGGATTCAACCGCTTCATGTCATTCAATGAGGTTCACAAATTCTGTGATGACACACTGAAGAACCTTCATGACGGGTTAGTTCATAGAGTTCGTGATCAAGAATTGGGAAAGACAAAGAGATGGAATACTGATGAACTGAGGCAAGTGAAGCAGTTTATCTAGAAGATTGACAGGAGATTGGTTCGTAGAGATCAGATACGACGATTGGAAAGCTATGTTGGCGGTTGTCCACCCTTTCCAATCAGAATCTTTCAAAGGCCAGATCCAGTCTTCACGATATTCATCAATGGAGCTTGATGTAAGAATTTGATTTCATTATTCATTATTCTTATATTTTCTTACATTATGATTGTGACATTATGGTTTGTGTACACATAACAGTGCACAACCTGTACCTGTAAAGAAAGGACCCTGAGGTACGCTTCAGTGCCTCAATCCTAATCAAAGGAGCGAAAGCTTCTTTCTTATGAGTAGAATGAAACCTGAATATTTTCTAAGTATTTCAAACATTCTGCTCATAAGGACAAGTATTCCCTTGTCAAGGGGGAGTATTTGAAACCTAATCTTTGTTCAATACAAAAGTTCTTAAAATTCTTTCCTAAAACTCAAAAACATCATATTTTAATCATAAAGTTTTTTCAAAAACATCATGAGTATGCTATTTTTGAGGGGGAGAATAACTGATGATTAAAATATGGTAAAGGAAAGATGGAATCTCATAAGTGCTTGACTCAGAATTGACCCCCGAATTGACGATAGGAAAAGTTAGTAGTCGAAAGGACATGTCCCGGACGGGTAATAATTTCAAGCCAGTTTATCTGGTGATGTAAGCGTGTCTCGCAAAGGACGTTTCTGAGTAGAATGTACCGATTTCGAGCGATTTTCCTTGAATGTGATCTGGACGGGTAATAATTTCAAGCCAGTTCGTTTGGTGATGTAAGCGTGTCTCGCAACGATCATGTTCATTGAAAATCAATCAATTCAAAAGTGCCAACTCTTCCCGGCATGTGCAAATTTACTTTAACTATATATGAGCACATATTAAGGGGGAGTCTTTCAGAAAAACGCAAAACTCTCATGGTGTCAAAAAAAATGTTTTTACAATCATCGACACTTTGAGAGATTTTCAATGGTTTGGTTTATGGCATCATTAGGATAGTCATGGAGTTATAAGGTGACTAAGGTTTAGGAAAAACCGTCCTATGATCCGCCAGAGCCGGAGAGATCTACCCAAGGACAATTCTCATAGTTTAGAACTAGAAAGTCCTAGGTATGATACAAAAAAAAAAAAGGAGAAATGAAATGAAAGGAGAAAGAAGGGGTTGAAGAATTAAAAAGAAAAGCAAAGAAAAAGGGTGAAAAGAAATAGCCCTCCATTTGTTCAACCTTAGGGCAGACACCAGGTTTAATTCATAATCTACTGGTTGACTGAGCATCACCGGTATTGAAGACAAAAGACGTCATGGGCCCAGTGAAGCACTGCACTAAACCTTCTAGCCACTCAGGTGTCTCTCAAAAGGCACTTGTTTCATTTCACACGGAGAACCCTTCATCATCTATCGACTTCTCACTACGAGATGTGTTGATATTGAAAAGGAGGCACTCCGCTCCACGCCCCCGACGACCAAACAAATGTGCGCTAATCGAGTCTAGAGCCATGAGATTCATCAAAGATCTCTTAGGAACACTTAGTATTACACTGTTGTTCTACATCATGGGCAGCAGTTGTAAAATTAAGAAGAGTCCTTCGCAGATCTTAGCAATCTGCCGAGAACATTCTTGAGAGAATTCACAATTGTGATTCTCAGTGATAGAATGGAAATCCTGCCAGGGTAACATCAAACAACCCTGACAGCAGGTCACTTCGGTAACTCCTTGTGGGTTACGCTTAGTGTTTGCTCCAAAATGGTCTACAGTCGTGGGGTGATCTCCAGCGGCTCACTGAATCGTGGGTGCACTTCGGTGTGTCCGTGTTAGCCATTTTGGGGGTATCCGGTTCAAAACGGCCTGGGCAAGGATTAGAGAAAGTCTTCACACTATGCTGTTGACGATCTCGAAGTCTGAGCCTGTAAGTGCCGGTTGGATCGTGTTGCTGCTGCTGCGGAGGAGGAGCTTGAAGACCTGGAGTTCAACCACCATCAAGACTCCACCTTGCTCATATTCCAAAGATGTGTTCTCACAAAGACTCAGAAACAACAAAAGTTCAACAAATGTTAAAGAAAAGTCAAAGTTCAAGCACTACAACCTTTCACAAGTTAAAGATTGAAGATGTGAGAACCAATTGCAGAACGAAAGTCAAAAGATATATGAGCATGGTGGAGAAGACACTAGTAGCAAAGACCATTAGAGAACGGCAGATCGGTACCATATCATATCATGTCAGAACAAGAACGAAAGAACAAAGATTATGAAGACGTCTGAAGCCCAAGAAGCAAAGATGACATCGAGCAACAAAGATGACCAAGACTTAGGGGGAGATGGTTAGGAACGTCTTTTATGTAATATTTCAAGTCATGGTCATGTACGCCTAATATGTTGCTCAAATATGGATTCTATGTTTGTAATTAGAGGTGCGGTCCATTAGGAGTCCATGGGCCGGCCATTTTAGTTAAAATCTTCTAGAAACTCTAGCACATGGGAAGCCCTAGATTGTTGCCTATAAATAGAAGGCTTGGGGTCTCATTTGCGTTGTTGGTTTTCATTCTTAGTGCGTAAGCTCTGTCCGAATTGTTTAGTGAATGTGAATCATCCAACTTCTCTTTCTCTTAATCTCTTCTCTATCAATCTCTCTTCTCTTGTATTACTGTTCTTATTATTAATCTTTCATTTCGTAGCTTAACAAGTAGTTATAGTCGTAGTTGTAGTTGTGGTTTATCTAGTTGAGTAGATTGTGTGTTTACGTTAATTACTAGGACCTACAGTTTGAGTTATGTGAGATGAGTTTGGTGACTGCATATTGATGTTAGAGGGATGGGGGGCGGATGATTTGAGATTAGGGATTGCAAATGTGTGTTAATTAGGGTTATGGAGTGTAATGGGGTCTTTAATACCCGTAATTTTAGGGTTTGTATGGATTTGGATCAGGTAGTGTTTGGATTTGTTTGTTGGACTGATTAGCTTGGGCTTCAGTTATAACAAGAATACATGGGCTGCTATTGTTACTATACAAAATTTTGGTAGTTTAAGGACTTTACCAATTTTTTGTTGCTTTATCAATGTTAAACTTGATATAATTGTTAGCAAATGGTATTGTTGGTTATTACAAATTTCACGGGGTTACGTTTTTGACAAGATCGGGAAAGACCATTATCAAAGTTCACTTAAACCTTCAAAAGGCTAGTTTTTGGGCATATAACCGCAAGATGTGACTAAGGCGTTAATTCATTATTATTTATTTGAGGTTGAAGTGGAATTTCACGGGTGCGTGTACTTAGTATCTTGAAGATATCGGGGTTGGTTGGATGCATGATTCTTCGAGATCCTTGTTCGAGCTTTTAACCGTTAGAATGATTACGACTTGAGTTATCTAGTTATACCTGATGTAAGGAGTTACGTTGTTGTGCTCACAGTGTATAGCTATCACTTTAAAGGAGTTACGTTGTAGTGCTCAAGTGTCACAAAAAGCTATGGATAATTCTAGAGAAGTTCATATACAGTTAAGGATGGTTGGATGGGTATATGATTCTACCTTTATTGAAATTCTCACTATTAGTTCTTAGTCAGACAATAGTGCAAGTTTAAGTCACAAGTTCGGGTTATTTTACTTCATTCTCAAGTTCATAATACTGGGTTTTCTCCATCAGTAGTCGCTACAAAAAGCCGTCAGAATGATAATGGGGTCGGTAAAGAGTTAGCAGAGAGGAGTTTAAAAGAGTAGAGATGTTATCAACAGTTGATTCTCATGGGCTATTTGTGGTACTTCACACATATTCGACTAATTGGACATACAGGGTTACGCTGCCTCCGTTTCCATCGTAAACATAGTGTGTATGCTTCCGATTCCGCGAAGACATCGTGGGGGAAGAGAGAGTGGATGTTCTTTGACTTTTCTTGAGTTCTTTGCGAAAACACTCTTTTTCCACAAGTATCTGCAATCAGGGGGAAGAAATGTGCACATTGGGGACGCATAACAGACTCACGTGATCGAACTTACAATTTTATTACTACCGGAGAGACGTCCACAGAGATGATCAGTGGTTCAGTTTTGTGATTTTGGTGTAATCATTTAAACTTTCGCAGGTTGTGAAGTGTTGAGTAGCCTACATATGTGAGAAGATCATGTTGATTTCTTGCATGTTACCCCCGAACTGAGTTTCCACATTGAGTATAATTGTTATTGAGTGACTAGTCAGATTTGCTTGGTGTGGTTTACGATGTTATCTACAAATTCCGCTGTGTACTTAAAACTTCAAAAGTTAGAAGACATGTTAACTACATCAAAGTTTCGAATCTGCTGAAGACGGTTGTCAGTTTGGGGGGAAGCTGATACAGAAACTTTGCTAAAAAGAAGTGTACGAAGAAGCCGCTAAAGACATGCAGCATGAATTGGGGGGAAGTTAATCTAGTTCATGCATATTACATCATTTTCCTACAAGTGAAGAAAAGTTCTCAGGACAAGGTACAAGATGAAGACAAAGAGCGTAAACTGCAGTCATCCTTAGTATATGAAGAGCTTATGAAGACTTTATTTTACTTATTTTTGTACTTGTAGGAAATGGTGTAAGTAATCCCTTATGTCGTCCCATTGGGGGAAGATTGTTGGGAATGCTCCTAACACGTAAATGGAACGACATTTACGGGATTACATTAGTTACTATGCAAGCCTCAAACACATGGACTAGAAACGTAATATTGTAATAGTTAGATATGTGTTAGACTATAAATACCCCTCCATACTTCCATGGAGGGGTGAGACTTGTGTGTATTGTTTCACTTTCATTAATAAAACACCAGGTTTTTCTTTATCTCTCTCTACTCTCTCTCTAACCATGGATGTTATGTATTTCCATCATACCCGACCTCCCGAATCACATAATCATCCAAAAAACGTTCCAACACGTCCCATTATTCATGATGAATCGGTTACAAGTTGGTAAATATAAAAACACATCACATGTCCCATTAGTAAAATAAAATTCCTAATAACTACCTTATAAATACTTGATCAATGAGTGACTAAATCAAACGTCATCTTCAAGCCTCCCTACATTCATGATGGTTAGTTACTATTTTAATACATATACAAATACCACAGTTGGCGTTCAATTCTCAATCACCACGACACTTTCCTAGTGGAATTTCCCTATCTCGTTTATTAGTAAACAATATTCACCTCCTCTTGCCTTCTCCCATTCGAAAGATTAGAAAATATACAAACACAAACATCTAACAAATAACCAACCAATTCCTTCTGCCCTTGATAACCAAAAATACGACTAAGCTTTGAAGGGTTTTGACCATGGTGACGATTGTACGAAGGGTACTGTGTTCGGTTTGTAGGGTTTGGTTCGCTTGTGTCACGTCTTATGTTCTTGTTCCAATGTACAGTCCAATCAAGGTATCACCTAAATCCGTTTGATGTTCTTGTAATACGTCTAACATGTTCTTCATACGTATATATATATATATATATATATATGATCACCTAATCAGTTTCGTTTCGTTAGTATCAAGTTATATGGAAGTTAGATACACATTTGCCACGTAAAAGAATAAACCCAACTCGTTTAATAAAACTTAACTTATGTTTGAATGAATTCGCATACCACGATCTGTATACGTTTTTATGTTAATCTATAAGTTGTTTGGTGTCATGACATTGGCTATTTTGTGTCGGATTAAAGATTGTGTGGCGAGTCGTGGATTGTAGCTATTTGTGTCATGTTGTACTAAACCTTATTGACCCTTATCACGACAAAAACGGACCCTAATAAACTGATAAAAACAATCGGGTAATAAGCTTAAAACTAGCAACCCTAGATCATGTGTGGTACAACTTGCATGGGGTTTTCATGGGAGTGTTTGTGGTTGTGTTTGTGTCGAATATTCAGCCCATAGAGTCGACTTAGTTCTATTTTGGACATTAAAATATGATGTGTTATACGCTATTTTGTATGTGTTTGATGTCATGTTATGTGGCTTCGTGGTGTAAGGTTTTACCAGCCCTATGAGTTGACTTAATATCAATCTAAAAGATCCCTTATACGTGACTACAATCTGGAAATAAATAACAAGAAATAAGAAAGGAGCATGCATGTTGTTTACGTGGGAAATGGTTTGGAGATGTGTGGTTTTATGTGAGATTGGTGTGTAACCGTATATGTGTGTGTATGTTGACTTTAAGATTGTGCATGGAGTCTTTTGGTCCTGTGTTCAACCCGTTTAATGGTAATTGTATGAGTGTCGTGTGGGTGACGTTTGATAATTAAAGAAACTGTAATCATGGGTGTTAATATGTAACTAATCGGATTAAAGATTTGGTGTTTATTTTAGTCTCGTTAAAATGGAATACCGAGAGTTATGTTAGTGTTGAATCCGAGTTTTGTTTGGAATATGTGATATCCGAATATGTTATGTTTAATTCGAGTTCGATTCGGATTTAATAATTTGGTCCGATTCCCTTTTGTTTCTAATTGATAAAAATAAGTTCTAAAACCAAAATTTACACTTTAAACCTTAAACTTTGATTTTAATACAAATATCGTCTAAAAAAATGTTATTTATATTTTACGATCTTTGCTATATTTTGTTAATGACAATTATAAATTTTATTTTTAGCAAAGCATAAATATAGTTAAGTCTTTTACATTTATAGTCACAAGCTTTTCATAAACTCATAACATCATCTACATGCTACATATATGATCACTAGTATATACATGTTACATTCATATACATTTACAAGTTACATACATTTACATTCACATGTTACATTCATTTATATTTTAAATTCTAAATATGGAAAATGTACAATAACATCATGGCATGCATCACTTTGATATCTTTAGGAGATCTTGAAGATCATATGTTGGGAATTATATTTTCATGGATTTGATGATCACAGAACAAGAAGAATGAAACATGAAGAATACTGAAATGATAAGCAAAATACGCTAACTAGATTCTGCTGCTAGGCATAAATCATATTGCTGCTAGTGTATTTTATACTACTGCTGGTACAGAGCATTCTGCTGCTAGTGCAAACATTCTACTGCTAGTGTAAATGATACTACTGCTAGTGCAAACATACTGCTGCTAGTACAAATGAAGTTGCTGCTGATCAATGAGTCATACTGCTGCTGGATAGATAAGGATGAAGAAGATATTATTTGTATATGAGTCACTTGTATACTATAGATAATATCTAGATATTTTATCAGTCAACAAAGTTGTAAACAAAGATACAAGTTGTATCTTAATGACTGACACACGTTAAAGCAAGTAGATGACAAGGCTTATCATATTGTAAAAGATCTTCTTCATACTATAAAAGAAGATCTCACCCTTAGATAAAATTATGTTTTATGCAGTGCTTTAGTGTGCTTAGAATTTAAATACCAAAGGGTGTCAATATGTAAAACATCAAAGTGTGTGTGTGGGAACATCAGACGAGGGGTCTGATGTTGTTAGTTTGGTTTAGCCTCAAGGATCCTTTGATTCCTGTTATTGATAGAGGATAACCGTACTACTATTGATCAAGTAGTATTGGGGCTGTTAGTGTAGTTAGTCGTCTCAAGGATCTTAGTATCCCCGTTACAGTTCATTGATGTAACCGTATTATTTTGTTTAATAATATTGAGATGATATAGAGAAAGTTTGGCAAAACCTTGTTGTGATAATATTGTTTCTATGTTTGAATATTCCGCCAATATTATCATTGTGCTTTTCATTAGTTTATCCTAGGTCAAGGTCTAAACAACTAGCCCATAAACGATCGCGAAACTTATTGTTAGTAACCTCTAAAATAAGTTTCCCACATCATATGAATATCTTAGATTGATCTTCACTCAAAGATTAGATATGGAAATATCTTAGTTAGATTTGGGAAATATATTTGGAGATTTGCTGTTAGGCTCCCACGGAACCAAACATCATAACGGACGGATCCTTATTTTTAGATCCGTCCCATCCGTGGTTTGCAATAGCAGTTGGCCTATAAATAGCAAGCCACACATTCATGTTTTCTCATCACTCATAAACATAAACAACATCATACATTCTTTCATTCATTGCTAACCCATTCATATTTCATATTTCATTCTTAGTGATCTTTCTTTTGTAGCAGAGAGATCAAAGCATCACAAGCTTCAACAAAGCGTTGCAAGACTTGTTAGATTAGTCATAATGTGAATCTGTTGTTTTTCACACATCATTGTTGTACCATACAATCATATACCTCTGTTGTGATCGGTTAGTATTTTAGTCCTCAAAATACATAGAGTACCGGGAGTGGTTGTGCCCTTGTAAAAGAACTCGGTATTTACCTTTGTACCGGAAAAAGTGTAAGCGACTTGTGTAAAGGTTTTCTCTGCCGAGAAAGGAGGTTGTTTCTTAGTGAAGAAAAACTCTCGAGTTAGAGGCTCGAGGAGTGGAGTAGGGCAAGGAAGAGAGTCCTTGTAGACAGAACCACTATAAACATCCGTGTTTTGGTTTGATTGTTTCTTTCTTTACTTGCATGTTATATATTGTTTTCATTAGTTGAAATCACGTTATGTATTCAAAGCAAAAGAATTTTAAAACGGTAAAACTATTCAACCCCCTTCTAGTTTTCCACATTTGATAATTGTCATGTTAAATCCTAGACTTGGCTAAATTTACACTTTTGACCCTAAACTATAGTATTGGTCATAATAAACCTTCAACTTAATTTATTATCATTTGTAAACCCTAAAGTTCGATTAATTATGAATGTAACACTAAGTTACTAAATATGAAAAGTTACTAAATTTGGAAGGTTACTAAATATAGAAAGTTGCTATAAATAGCTGGAAACCCTAATATGTCAATCTGAACAACAATAAGTATGGAATCAGTAATAACTTATGAAATGGTTCTTAAATATTAAGACGGTCATTAATTCATGTAGATTCGCTAAAGAATGAGTAACTTCCGATCCTTGTGTTTTCTGATATGGTTTCTTTTGCTATTTGAGGTAAAGATATTCTACCTTTTCTTAGTAAAGGTTTCTCATGACTTTTTGATCCTTGACTTTGATTCATTTGTTTGATATGATTCCGTTTGATATGATTCGTTGATATGATCCGTTTGATATTATCATTTGATATGATTCTTTTTTATATCCATTCTGTTATGATGATCTGTATATTATCTCATTGATATGAGATTCTGTTCTGTTGGTATGCTCCGATTGATTATGCTATAGTAGCTCTGTTATGATTATGGATAGCTTTGCTTTGCTTTACTTTGCTTTGTTCTGTTCAGTTGCCCGAGCTGTTTCTGAACTAGCCATGGAGGTACCATGGCCATGTCATTGACGCACCAATGGCATGACACTTTCTGTAGAGGTGTGATTGATCCACGGCGTTCCCTTCTATTATGATATATATATGATTATTGTGCACATGGCCATTCTGTTATATGTATGTATAGTCTCGTACTTGCATATGTATTCTGTTTTTCATGGAGCGTATGGATGCATCCTAGGTATTTGTCTGTTTGGATATGGTTTGACTGAGTGATTGGTAGTGCGTGCCATGCACCCTATTTCACTTCTGGTACATTGGAGCTAGCTACTCCTTGTACACTTATGATTTGACGGATATATAGATATGATTATGATTATGTGACTAATCATATTGTATGCTTTCTGAGCTCGATGGGCATTTCTGTTATGTTATATGATTATTATTCTCTGTTTGATTCCTTGACTTCATTATGATCTCCTTACGTTTCGCTATGATTTGCTTCTTATGATATATGACATTTTGTACAGTTAATCCTTGATCTCGTATTCGTTTGACAGATGATATTCGTTCAGCAGGAGCTTATGTTCTTTTTCCCTATACTTATATATGTTCGATTATTCATTTTGTTTATATCTGTTCACTGGGCTTTTTAAGCTCAGTCGCATTTCTTTTCCTGTGACAGATTTTAGGTTGGAAACTGGGATTTGAGGGAAGAGTGCATAGGAGCTCTTAGTGGACCACCCTGACGATAGATACCCGTTTGCTTCTGGATTAGACTTGGATATAGCTTCAGTTAAATTTAGTTTGGTTTTGTACTTCAGTTCTGGAACTCATCATGTTTAGAGTTAGTATTTTATTATCATCTTAGAATACCTTTGTAATTTTTATGTTTATAAGTCTTCCGCTGGCATTTGTATGTTCTGATTGACACCATAATGTGGCATTTTGACCCTTGTCGGGCTGGGGTGTTACATTAGATGATATGAATCGTTTTTTGATACTTTGGGATTTTGTTACGTGGTTATGTCTGTTGACTCTATATACTTTGTATAATATGTGGTAGCGAGTGGTTTTTGATAAAGTCTGGTATGTAGTCCCTTGTTGTTAGCTAAAAAAAGGTGCTGATTGTTTGTTTGACATTTCAATATGCTCTAAATACCGTCTTTTTTTTTCATTCTTTTTTTTTTTTTTTTTTTTTTTTTTGTTGTAACATAGTATTTATGTTTTTGGCTATTTGTAGATATTTACAGTATGTTTGAATATATTAATATTCAAGTGTTGTCGTCTTTATAATTTTAAAATTTAGTAAGGTTACGTTCTTATATCTGCGTTCATGTTTCTAGATTACCATTAGTGTTGTTACTATGGGAACTTTATGTGAGGCGCAAACACCCTGGAATGAGGAGAATGGAAGAAATCAATATAAGGATTATGTGTGATGCTTGGAAGAGAATTTCTATAACAGGTACCCGAACTGAATGATTGCTTGTGAATGAGAGACAATAATGGTGTAAAGAAGGATTGTGTAAAAGGTTGAGTGTTGGAGAAGGAAGCATGTGCAAAGGAGAATCATATCTCAAAATTTAAATTCAAATATTCAAATTTCATAATCCATGATTAAGCCACAATTAGTATATTCACTAATCACCTTGATGCAAGTAATATTAGTGTTTTGCATCTTAAGTAAAGCATTAACCCATAAAGGTAAAGTTGCATTTACGAAAAGTGGCCTTGACTTATATGACTAATAAGGAAGTAAACCCTTACGTGATTTGCGAAGACATACGTATAGATTATAGCCATTTGAATACTTTCATTTGAAGGTTTAGTGAAAGTATGAATCTCCTAGGTTTGAGAAAAACATTTTAGACTTAGCTAATGGCATTTAGAAAATATTTTTGAGTTGGCGTTTTGTAAAACGAAAAGAGGTATTTAGGTCATCTCTCTAAGTCCAAATCTTGTTGCGAGTTTACCAAACATCTTAAATATCATGTACGAACCTGTATTGAAAGATCCACTTTAGTCGGGTAAGAGGAAAGGCGACTTGGAAAAACCGAAACCGCACCAAACAGCGCCTGGCGTGCCAGCGTGCCATCCAGGAGTACCAGGCCTGGACTTGATTTGTTTTTGGCGTTAGGCTATCGTTCTTGATTTTAAGTGTTTTCTAATATATTTGTCATCATTAAAACATATAGAAGACTCTAGCCATCCCTTTTTTGTGATGACAAATATTATTACAAAAGCAAATAATATTACTATGAAGCATGATGAAGACCACCGTTGATCAGGCTCGCGTCTTGAACTTGCTAGCTTGAAGGTCTTCAACTCTTGATAATGTAGCTAGCCATCTTTCTTGATCGTACGTAATTTTGCTTTCTTCTGCCCTTTTTGTTGAAGCAAAAAGGGTTCTTAGCCATGCACTTGATGCCGATATCAATTGTAAATGGTGTTGGAATTGTATACACGGTTCTAACACAAAACTATTACTATTAATAGTATTATTAGCCTATAGGGTCACAAGCTAGAATCCTACTTGTAAGTATACATATATGTTGCATATGTATCACAACAAATTGGTTTACGATGTCACAAATTGTGGAATTGACTTAACTCGTTTAACGAATCGACAAGCGGTTAGAAAAGTGGAAATTTTATTTTGAATACATTAAGGGGACAACACATATTTAAATGTAAAAGAGTTTTACATTTTAATTAAATGTCTTGAAATAAAAAGGGAAAACAAATGATTTTTCATACAAGGAAACTTTGTTAATGCTTAGCCTATATAAAGACTAGGTAATTAGTATTTCATTTACACCTTTTATAACCTAAAGATCAAAACAAATACTCCCCGTATACCTCCTTATTCAGTCGTGAGCCAAGAGAAAGAAGATAAGGACTTTTGTTCTTGATTTTATGTTCTTCGATTATAAAAGTGTAATCATCTCTTGTTGTTACGAGTGTCTTCGATTATAAAAGAAGATAATCATCTCTTGTTGTTACGAGTGTCTTGCAAATGCGGAATTCAATAAAAGTGTAAGGCTGTGCATTTTTATAGAGGTTGGAACACTCTGATTCTCAAGTGTTATTCTTGGGGTGTTTTGGAAGGATCGGATATAGGTTAGGACTCGGGGATCCGATCCACGACTACACGATCAAAGTAAGCACTCTTGTTCTACGCATTTAATAACTATTTAGTAATTATTTATTTGTGTGTTTGAGTTTGGTCGATTGTTTTATGGCATAAAACATGTATGATAATTATTGTTTGATGATTAAGTTTCATTCAGACGTAAAGATACGATTTTATAAAGACGTGTACTTGTTTTCGTGTTTCTTGTATTTAATTTACACGCTTCCGCTAATCTTTGATCATGTCAATGTGTTATGAACATATTGAACCTGTTATATAGCACAAAATAAAATTTTAAAGTACACATAGCTGACGAAAATCGCATTACTGGAATCCGAGCTAAGGTTGTAACGTGTTTGATGTTAATTATCGTTAAATACAAGATTGATTATGTGTTAAGTTTATCAAATATGTTTTGTCTTCTTGCTTGTATTTTTTGAGTAGTGTGTTTGAATGGACACAAAAGGATTGTTCGATTTTATTTGACATTTTTCATCTTGTTAATTATAATGTTTGATGAACATATATGTAACTAAAATGATCAAAACTATTTGTTCTTTTGTACTAGAAATGGTGTTTGATTATTTTTACATGTTTATTCTTGGCTAAATGTGTTTGTAGTATTTTTGGAACTGTTTAAAAATTATCTAAATTATTTGTTTTTGATTTTATTTATTAGCCGTGTGTTTATAAGATGAAATAAGAAAATTTTGATTTATTTTGCTTCTAAAATTTATGAACAGTGTGTTATAAATGTCATTTGATCTATTTTGATTGTTTAAAATGTTGTTAGTGCATTTTAAATTAATTTAGTATGATTTTATAATTATTTGATTATATACAATCAAAGATTAATATATAATTTAATTTTTTCTTTTTTCGAAATTCAGTCGGATACGGACATCAAGGGAAACAAATAAATAATAGTGAAGCCTTGCACGACCCAACAAGAATGTTGACCATGGGCCGTTCAAGTATTCGGAGGGAAAAACCCCAATGCTTGCCATCCCTAAGGTCGAACTCAAGACCTTAGGTAAAACCGGGAGTGCCTCTGACCAGCTGGGCTGATCATCATTGTCATCATAAATTTAAATGGTTAGTTATGATATTGATTGATTTACTATTAAATGTGATTTATGTCATTAATTACATGATTTGTAATCGATTTGTTTTGATTGATTAGTTTTTAAATGTTTTTAAACAATTTGTAAACTAGACATAAATTATCATTAATTAAAATTGTGTCCATAAATAGATGATTTAGTGTTGGCATAATTTTAGGACTAATTAGTTAAATTGGTTGATTAAATAATTAATTAAAACTGGAAATTTAAATCACTTTAATTGTTAATTAAAAGTGGACGGAGATGTTTTATGGCATGTTAAATAATTTTTCTAGTTAATTTTGAATTAAGTTTATGTTATAAACAAATCAAAATGTGACTAGTGAATTATAAATGTTAAAACTAATATTGTTGATATTTATTTTTAACATAAAGTGTTTATATATGATTGTTGGTTGTGTATAAACAAAAGTATAAATTAATTATTGTTCATACTTAATTTTAAACCAAAGTTAATATATGTAATGTATTAATTTCGAATTAAATGTGCACATATATCTATTAACATGCTAGATTAAGCCCGTTTTATCATTGACGATGACTTTTTGATCATCTGAATGTGGACTGCGAATGTATTGAGTCATTTTTATTCTTAAAACCGAGATCGATTTACCATTATAATGTTGTCATATTCTTGGACATGCAATTTATTGATAAAGGTGTAACTTTTTTTGTGGTGGTTTTACATGGAGACATTGGATGAATTATTTAACGTCAAACTCTCGAAGCATCTAACAAAAGAATGTGGAGTTGCGAATGGAAAGCCACGGTTGGTTCGATTGTTAATAGAATGTTTTCTTTTGCATTTATTAGAGTGAGGAGAATGAGAAAAATCGATGTAAAGTTTTTGTATGATGTTTGGAAGATTGTTTACGTTACCAAGATATCCAAATTCATAGGCTATTTCCAAAAGCCAATGGACCAAGTTGGATGTTCAGCGATCGTTCAGAAACCAAATATCAAATGGTGAATGGTAAGCCACATCCATATAATGTTGTTTTTCTTTCTCCTGCCACCAACTATTGCTATAAGGTAATTTAGGTTCTAATATACATTGTATTATTTTCGTGAATATGATTTAGATAATAGTTGATTAGCTATGTTGATTCGGAAGTTTTCTATGACTTGCTACCTGCCATATCTAAACTCCATGATTAAGAAAAATTAGAATAACATAACTGTTTAGTACGCTTGTGTGGTTGCAATAACGTTTTTAGAATATAACAAGGTTTTGTGGTATTATAAAATGATTTTAAAAGGGCAACATGCAGATATTAGTGTATTTTGTGCTTCATCTGTTTCAATGCAACTTTTTTTTAATACTTATTCTTCTATTTAAGTTTGTTTTTTGAATTTGTGTGTTTCAATTGTACGCCTATATAAATCTGACAGTTAAAAAAATTAACTAATAATGCAGATTAGGATGCTTTCCAGTGTTAGTAGACTGTTTGAGGAAAAAGAGTCCAGCCTACGAGTGATCATAGAGTTAGTTGATGAGGGTGTTTTTGATGATAAGAGTGTCACCATCATCATCGTCATCATCTATCTCAATGATCTTTGGAAGCTTTGATTCTTTTTCTTCATGCATTGCGAGTGAAGGATATTTAATGTTATTGCCGTAAACAAACGATTGAAAACTACTTGCTTCAAGTAAACTAATTCATTGAGGTATGATATTTATTGCTATTGTGGAAAAATTAGATTTACTTATTTTTTTATGCTACCATGATTTTTCAACTCTCGTAGCTGTTGACACATGTAGAAATGGGCTTTGCTCTCAAGACTGGATGATATTCTGTGATTGATTTAGTTTATTTTATAATCCAATGCGTCAAATGGGGCGCCCCTTAATTTTTTTCCTTCCTAGCGTATTTTTAACACTTTCAAACATAGATTTGTTTAATCATTTGGATAGTATATGTAAGATGCTATTTGTCTGTGGCGTAAAAAGATACCAATTTCACCAGTGGATGACTATTACAGGAAAGTTGCGCGTACTATACATCTAGACAAGAAACAACTTTTCTAAAAGCAAGAATTTGTGTATTCTGATAATCTTACCAAACTAGCATGTTTTTGAAGATAACGAGTTGTTATAATTTATGTAATAATGGGATGCAGAAATAGATTGTTAACCATGGTGATTTGGTTTGTTTAAGCAGATTTTGTGTTTATTCATATGAAGTGTGCAATAGACTTAATTAATTTTAGAGGTAAGATGTTGTTTTGGACGAAAAAATATGTTGTTTTGGTGCTTGCCTTCTCTCTTCCTCCATGTGGATTTCAATGCATGGTTGATGCTTTAAAGTATTGGTGGTAACATTAAAATGAAACAAAAGAAATAAATAGCATACCTTAACAAATCCATTAACTTCATAACGAAAATCCTCATTCGAACGTTATTTCCATCCTCCTCAGAAGAGCATCAGTGTTCATCGATATTAGTTTATACGAAAAATTGTCCGGAACGAATATTAGATTAAAATTGGCTCTACCGCAACGAGCGACATCCAAATTACCTGTTATAGCTATTATATAATAGTTATTATAACTATTCACCAACACTGTTACACTATTCACTATTATACACACTAAGAGCGATGGGTGTGGTGTTCGTTGTGGCTCTCCACAATGACATGGCATTCTCGCCATGCCTAGCCACCATACCAGCTCCTTTCGTTGTGCCTCGCCACAATGGACCTCGTCACGCAGACGACAAACCAAAAACACTGACAAAGTATCCGTTTGTGGGGCCAAGGTCGAATATCAAACTATTAAATTTAGTTTTCGTACTTTTTTTTATTAATAAACATACATACACAATAAAACTTGTAGTGTTTTTTAATTTGGTATTGTAATGTTTATTTTTGTTAAATGAATGGAAACTTATTTTCGAGTATGAAGAACCAAAATAGAAAACGAACTTTTATTTATTACATAAACAAAGCAGAGTATTACATTGCAAAGAAAATAAAACTGCGATACAGAAACTAAAACACATAGATTAATCTGTGTTATAACCCTCGTCGTAAGAAGAATACCCCTCCGCAAACTTGCCTTATTCCCACTCTCTTTCCAAAATGTCAAACAAGTTGTCCTTACGCTCTTGTTCTTCCCTTTCTTCCTGCTCCCTACGAGCTGCTTCCTCCCGTGCTTCTTTTTCTTCCATTTCACTCAATGCTTCTTCGTTTTGAAGAAGTAGTCGTTGCTCTTCCTCAGTAAGCATAAACTGATTGTCTTCTTGTTCCTCAACCGGTTCCTCTTCCGTTAGGAATAACGGAATCATATCTGTTGGTGGAATGTTAACCGTGTTTTCGGGTGTCCGGGAATTGTTATTGGGATTGTTTTTTTGAGACATTCCTGAGAGAATTTGCTAAGAAGTTTTGTGTGTGAGAATTTGAAGCAGCTAGTGGGTATATATAGGGAAATTTTTAATTTGAAATTGAATTTGAATTTGAATCCTCCCGCTCGTACTGTAACTTTTAGTTTGAATTTGAATTTGAATCCTCCCGCTCGTACTGTTTCAAAATTTGAATTTGATACCCTCCAAATGGCTATTTTCCCTTATAAATAACATAACATAACACACTATTTTCACACACTTCTAAACCAAAAAACCAATACTCTCTATATCTAAACATAAGGGGAAAAAAATAAAAAATTGTCACAAATTCCAAACATGGAGGTACTGCCGCGTATGAATACTCGTTGGTCAAAGGAAGAAGAAAAGTTGCTAGCGGAAATTTGGGTCGAAGTTTCCCAAGACATAGTGTGACAACCCGTAAATTTTTCACGTCAATATTTATTTTCAAGCTCAAATTTACGACCTTGAGATTTCTACAAGAACACTTTTTACGAATAACTATTTGGTTAAATAAATATAAAACGTGGAACAACCCTCTTGAACACTATGAATTTAGACTATACTTAGTCCACACGCTCTAGTACCTTGCTCCTGCTCCAGTTCACAATTTTAAACTCCGAAACAATTTCCTTTTCTTAAATTACTTACGGATGTTAATTCAACAAACTATATTCATTATTTAAAATTTAACTCCCGATATACCCAAATCTCCCAACGACTATTTTTAAGGTATTTTTAGACTTTCAAAAAGATTACAAAAGTTCCAAAAATATTTTCTGACGCCCAAGGTAAATTCTTTATAACTTACATTTAATTACGTATAATTTTCGTTAACCACTGAAACAACAACCAATGCATATTTTTAACATCCAATACACACAATATATACACTCTAGTATCAAAATAACTCTTCTACTTCAACATTAACACATGTCCCCCCCCCCCCTGGTTCCATAATTATTTGCTAGACAAATTTTACATCACATTAATTAGCCTACAATATACCTTAAAACATGGAAGGGTGTTTTGTGTACTTGACTAATCCTTGTCCCCCTCCATAAATTCGGTCAAAACAAGGACCAAGACCAAGACTTTTGACTAAATATTGAATTACCAAAATGCCCTTTTAAGTAAATTACCAAATCGCCCCTCCTTGCACTAAAAGAAAAGGGAGATCCGGTTTTCGATTATTTCAAGTATTTAACGATTATTCGCGAGCCCTGCATTATCTATAAATCGATTTGGAGTAACCATTGGGGTTCGATTGTTCTTGCTCACACCTCATTTTCATCCTCTTCAAGTAAGCCAAAAACTATTTTCACACTCTTTATATCATGAGATCTAGTTTCAAGTTGCATATACCTATTTATCACTTTGTACATGTTAATCAAAACCTTGTAACCACAATAATCTTGTAACCAATGGCTATGTTTTAAACAAATGATGTTATGAACAAACTAAATGGTTATAGATCTTGACAAGAAAGTGATGATAAACATCATATATATATATATATATATATATATAACATATATTATATAATATAATATATATATATATATATATATATACATATATATATATATATATATATATATCATATATATAATATATATATATATATATATATATATATATATATATATATATATATATATATATATGTATATATATACATATATATATATATATATATATATATATATATATATATATATATATATATGTTAGTGAACTTGTATATGTTAGTGAACTTGTAATTTATACCAACCTTGATGATCATTTACAAGAACTCTTGAATATTGTTAAGTTATTGTTAGACCACTTTTGTTATGTTGAGAAGTTGGGGGATGAACTAGGACTAGATTTGGAGTTGTTGTTAAGTGGTTATAATTGCTAAAAGATTTGGAA
This sequence comes from Artemisia tridentata subsp. tridentata, assembly GCA_021014915.2. Taxonomy (NCBI): domain Eukaryota; kingdom Viridiplantae; phylum Streptophyta; class Magnoliopsida; order Asterales; family Asteraceae; genus Artemisia; species Artemisia tridentata. The sequence continues at coordinate 166,338,660 of CP139501.1, read as the reverse complement.
AAATGGTTTGACACATTTAGTAACGAATCTGTCCCGTTTTGGTTAATACAGAAAGATCAGTAGGGTGATGAAAAGTTTAGGCTAGAAATATAGAAAATAGACTTAATAATGAAAACGTGACCGCTTGAATGAGTTAAAACGGGCTTGTAACGAAAAAGATACGCTATTTTCAATTTAGACAACGAAAACAATTATTTTCAGAAAATTTATGAATCTGTCCAGAATTTGGAAAGACCAAAACTGATGATAGATGGTATCTAGACTAGCCGAGACCTTGAAAAGCCGATAGTATACTTAAATACCTTCGCAGGGATAGGTCAAACTTAAGAAACGAAGCTACGACGCAAAAGTTATGGCTTAATAAAGATTTGCGGCAACATATAGTTTTGACAGCCTATTATTCCTCTATTAGAAAGCTGTTAGGATTTTTAGAAATAGATTTTGGACCTTTTAGTGCACGTTTTGGCTAAAATAAGGTAAACGGAAATGGTAGAGCATTACATATACTTATTAGACACGTTAGAGACTTTTGAGATAACCGTTAACATGACGACTAAAATTTGGTCGCAAGATAAACAAGTTACGTTTTCTAAAAAGGGTGATTTTCTGAATAAATGATCAAATTGACGCAACTATATTTTTGACGATAAACATTACAACAAACATGTACAAGTGATAAAGCAGAGTATGAACTTGCATGCACGACATCATTCCATGACTTAAATCATATAATTCATATTAGGTTGCGAGTAGTTCCATGTCCGTTGTGCCTTTATATCTTGGAATTGTCGTGCCATATGTCTTGAGACTGTTGTGTTTTGCTTATCGGTGCTAGTCGTGTCAGTTGTGATCTTTGCGTTGTTGTGGCTAAGGTGAGTTCATGGCCCCTACTTTTACTGGTTTTCTAATTGTTTTGGGGGGAGAATACATGCTCGTTTTTAACTAAACTCAATGTTTTTGAATGCTTTAATGTCGTGATATACTGTTTTCATGATTTAGGACAATAAGTGTGTTTTGATTGCAATATGTGCCTTATTTTGTGAACTCAATTTGTGTGACTTAGCTTGAACGTGTGAAACTGTTAGTGATGCATTGATAGTATATATTTTGGGAAGTGGCACCCAGTATGGATTTGGGAAGTGGCACCCAGTATACATTTTGGGAAGTGGCACCCAGTAATCATTTGGGAAGTAGCACCCAATCTATGTGTGGATCATTGATGTGTGTTTGTAGTCTGAGGTTCAGTTGGCGCATCACTATATGACTGTAGTATTTGTATGATTGATTATGGCTCGAGATGTTTTAAATTATTATATTGTTTGCGGATAGGTTTTTGTACTGTGATTTAGGCAATGTGAGCCTATGTTGAACTTGACTTGTTGTGAATGATGTTTGAACTCAGAAACCTTTTGGTTCAACCATATTATTCTAAACTAAAACCTATGAACTCACCAACCTCGTGTTGACCCGTTTTAGCATGTATTTTCAGGTTCTTAAAGTGTTAGCTCACATTTTGCGGCAGTTGGCATGGCATGGCATGGCATGGTTATAGAATCGAGACACTTGGATATTCATTTGGGGACCGTTGTACTTATTTTATGGGCCTATTTCTGCACAAAAATTTAACAATGTAAATTGATACTTTTGATTAATCAGTTATATTCTAAATGATTGTGGTGAAAAACCGTTCTTTGTACTTGTGTTGTGGTACCAATTTTGTAGCACCCCAGCGACATTGTCTTCCGCTGCGACCCGATTTTCGGGGTGTGACACATAGACATCGGAAATGACCATTCCGAGGAGTCCTTTTGGAACCAGATTGTCGACATGTTCAACAGTCTGTCTGACCATGACAATCGTACCAAAAAAATGGTCACGGGTAAATGGACAAGGCTTAACGTTGATTGTCAAAAATTCAACGCTATTTACAAACGTTTGCAGCGTACACGTTGGGAAAATGAAAGTGATCATCTCGAGAATGCAAATACCATTTTTGAACAACGCTTTGGTGGGAGTAGCTTCCAATATGTTCACGGGTGGGAGGTTTTGAGAAAATACCCCAAATGGGAGGTTTTGAACAACGATTTCCGGCACGACGAATGAAATGCTTAACGGTGTTGTATGATTTTTTTTTCCGTATCGTTTTTTTTTTCGTATCTTTATTTTAAGTTTCGTATGTTTTTAATATGTTTTATTTTATTTTTAATTTTAATGAATGAATTTTATGTTATTTGAAAAATTGAATAAAAAAAATAAAATAGAAAGTGGTGGGACACAAATGAGTAAGTTGTGGTTAGTTGTGATTAGAGAAAAAGGTATAATAACGCCGGAGGTGGCGTTAAGCTGATGTGGCCCAAGTTAAACCGGCGTTATTACACCATGGGTAGGCGTTAAGGCATGGCGTTATGGGTTGTGTTACCATGGTAACGTGCGTTGAGGAAGAATAAAGGACAAAATGAATTCAAAAAATTTACCATACCGCCCCCTAACGGCTAGTTTCATATTTGAATTCAAAAGAAAAAAGAAAATAAAAAAAAAAAAAAAAAAAAATAATATTCCTCCCCCCCACCTATCAAATTTGTTAAAAAAAAAAAAAAAAAAAAAAAAAAAAAAACTGTATATTTATTAAAACCTTCTATAAATACACACATTTACATATTATTTTTACACACTTTACATACATTTAACCCAAACACTATTAATCATTATAACACAAAATTATGGCTTGTTCTCTCCCCCATTCCGTCGAAGAAATGCAAGCTTTTGCTAAAAAACAATGCGAGCATGACGATGCGGCTCGACAGAAGGCTATTGTCGAAGTTATCAAGCAGATTGTCGACATGTATTGTCGAAGTAAATAGGTCTCCTACTACACTACTACAATTTTGTTGTGTCGTTTTCTTTTTCTCTTGTCTCTCTGTTTCTGTTTCTGCTGCTTCATCAGCATGCATCTTCATCTCCATGTATTTTTTTTTTTTGCTTCTTTTTTCTTTGAGTCTTTCTATAAGGCATTGGCAGAGGCTAGATTCAATATTTATACCGTTTGAAATTAAACACTTCGAATATTAAAACGTTTAAATGTCAGAAAACTTGCTCGCCGTCTGCACGAGTAACCTTGCTTCGGCGAACCATGGCGAGGGTGGGCGGTGCAATGGCGAGGCACGGCTAGGGAGCCACGTAGGCACGGCGAGGAACGAAATTCATTACACTGATTGCTCTAAGGGGGGAGGGGGTGTAGAAGGGGGTTTGTTATGGTGATGTGACACCCCGTGGGACCCAAATGAGTAAGTAAAACTATTCACCACACCTTGTGCTCTAAGGGGGGAGGGAGTGGTATCGGCAAACCACTCGGCAAACGCTGGTGCCGATTGGCACACCGCCGCCACCAAGCGGTGCCGACCAAAAATTAAACCAAATTGGCAAACTTTGCCGAGGAGAGAGAGACTGCATAGCTAGGGATTAATTTGACCGTTGGGGGTGTTTGAATTTATGTTATTAAACACGAAATCTTTAAAGATTTAAACACGATCTCTTCCTCGATCATAAAGGTAAAACAAAAATCGGAAAACAACACACCTACCTGAGAACTTGTTTGTATGATTTGGAGATATAAGGAAGCCGTGAGGATTTGTTTGTAGTTAATGAATGTGTCTGATTTGGAGAGTAAAGGATGATGCGAATGGAAAGAAGTGTTGTTGGGTTTGTCTGAAGATGGAGATTGATCTACCTTTTGTGGAAGAGATAAGTATGAGGAAGAGTGGAAGACGACCCATGTGTTTTAGCTTAAAAGGACGAAAAAAAATCATATGAAATTTTCTAAAAAATCATATGCAATTTTCTAAAGTACTATCCACAACTCGTTTGATATTTTTTAAATTTAAAGTTAATCACATTTTTTTTATCGTTTGATTTTTTTTTTAAAAATGTGATGTAGAAAATGTGGGATTTGGTAAACTTTGGTGACCGCCGCCACCATTTTGGTAAACTTTGGTAAACTTTGACATGGAAGGTTGTGATTGGTAGATGATGACGTGACGAAATTGGTAAAGTTTGGTATGGGGTAACCACTCCCTCCCCCCTAAGCATATCAGAACACCATTTCCATAAGTACTTATTTTCAAGCAACTTATAAATAGTTATACTTTTTAAGCAAACATAAGCAAATACGAACACCATTTCCATAAGTACTTATACGTACTTTCTTCATTTCACCATATAAACACACAAATCAAGCAATTTACCAGTGATTTGTTCTATTAGTAAGCATTGATATGATATTGTTTTAGGGCACACGGAGTCGTCAACGGGCTTCAAACGGGTTGGGTTAACCCGCTGGGGAACACCGCCGCCGACCCAGCGGGTTGTCCAACGGGTTGGAGATCACGGGTTGGGAAGCCAGCGCTGGCTGGAGGAATTTAACTCACATTTGACCGTTGCATTCTTTAAAAAAAAAAAAAAAAAAAAAAACTATCCTACCAAAAAGAAAAAAAGCTATCCATTGCAAAGTATTAAACCCACCACCCATTCATATATCTCTTCCATTTAGTTAAATCAGTTGCAGAGGACAAAGAGTTTGTTACAGAAAAGATTACTGTGGTGGTTGAGCATGAAAAAGAGGAAGAAAATGGAAGGGAAGATGAGGAAGAAGTTGTGGTGAAAAATGAGTTTGTGGGTAAAGCTGTAAATGCTTGTATTGTTCTTGGTTTTGGTACACGTGCTGTCACTAGGTTGCTCACTATTGATCATGAGTATTGGCATGTAAGTTTTCACCTCTCTTTGTTTTTATTTTACTTGATCAGTTTTTATTAATGGTTTTATTATAAATGTTTGATTAAATTAAATGAAAAAGAAAATAAAAAAATTTGGAAGGGTTAAAAAAGTTATGAATGCCTAAGAAATGAGTTCAAAGGGTTGGTTGGGAGGGTTGAAGAAGTAAAATGAGATGGAGGGTTGTGATTGGAGGGATTTGGGAGAGTTGCCCATGTAGTGCTACATGACTCCCCCTCCCCTTATTTTATAATGTATGATGACCGTTAATAATGTATGTTGGCTATTTCAAATAAGTTAGATGGTTTAAGCCATATGATACAACGGTGATCTGTATATTACCATTTTTGTATTCTTTTAATAATGAAAAAGCTACCATCAAAATAGGATTCACGCACCACTTAATATATATATATATATTATATATATATATATATATATATTATAATATATATATATAATATATATAATAAAAAGTTGTTTGTATTTTAGTAATAATGTAAAGGTAATCATGTAAGGCCTGTCGGCCACCCAGTAGTGCGTTAGGTGTGAATTATTAGTGTCAATAATGTAGGAGGAACTATTCCTACTACTTTATGTAACTATATAAAGAGACTTAGTCTCAAGTAATAGAGATGAGCTTTATGAGTTTTATGAGTGAAAACCGTATGTGTTTTTAAAAACCATCAAAAGGTTTTTTAGAGAACAAGATTTCTCTAGTAGAGAATAGCATATCTCTACACATATCTGTTGAAGAATTCGATTAGGAGAATTTCTTCTGAATAGCAGATTAGCATCCATTCGCATAGCAAGCGAACTATCAATCAAAATTATCATTCATATCATCCAACAAATTCAAAACCTATCATCAATTATCATCACCTTTATTCAAATCATCCGTTCAATTCGAAATCAAATTCATGACAATACAAACCATCATGGACCTACATGCAAATAATTTCCATTCATCATCCAATTAATTCACAATTTTGCAGGTACTCATTCTGCGTTTCCATTCTGGTATCAGAGCGAGTAGAACGATCAACATCAAGAGTTAAACAAGCAGACATGGAGCTAAAAAGCATGAAGAACGAAGAAAAGAACCAGGTGCAACCGTCATAAAAAAGAAATTAATTTCATAGATTCAGGTACAATTTAAACATAATGAATTCATATATTACTTTACTATGTTTTATATATAGCATCATATATTTTTTCACAATAAATCAATTAATAAAAATAGCTTTATATTGTTAAAAAATATATATCATACAACATGTCGAATATACCAAATATTAGTAAAGAAGATATATCAATTATTCATGAACATGAAAATGAATCAGGATTTATGTTAGATACTCTTATCAATAGAACAGCTATTAGAAGAACAAACTTTACACTATCAGAAAAACATAATTTTGATTATTCACGATCACTTAGAGAATTATTTTCACGAAAAAATATAATATATTTTGGAAAAATTATTGGAGAAGAACCAGTTCCTATTGAACAAACAAAAGGAGATATTATTATTCCTATAATAAATAAACAACAAATAAACAATAAGATAAAACAAATGAATGAAAAAGATAGAAATAAAATAGCATATATTCATATATCAACTATACAAGTAATATTAAAAAGTACTTTTATGGGTCATAATACACCTATTCAACTAGAACTAAGAGATGATAGAATTATTGATAAAGAAGAAAGAATTATTGCCAGAGGAAAAGGAAACTTAGCTGAAGGTAAAATAAAATTCGATGTTAATATACAAATGGGAATAAGTTTAAAAGACAAAGATATAAATAAAAGTATCACTATTAGATATGAATTATTAAGAAGAACATTCATGTACAAAGGAAATCATCCTATTACAGTCACATATCAAATAAATTATGCACTCACAAATTCACGTCACAGTATAACTTTTAAAACAAGCGATAGAATTTATATTGATAAACTTTTTGAACCATTATTAAGTCTTGATGCACCAAATTTATTTTCAAAGCATAAATATATTGAAAAAACTAGAAAATCAACATCAGATATAACATCAGTATGGATACCACAAATAGAAAAACCAATCTCAGTTACAACAGGAGAATCATCAAACACTAAAGATAAAAAACTAGAAGAAATAAAAGAAGTAAAAGAAATGGTAAGATCATTAAGTCTAAAAATATAAACAATACAAAAGTACAAATAAAAATATAATGGATTCAGGATTACAAAAAAGATTATTACAAAAAAGGATAAGAGATTTAGAAGAAGATATAAGGGAAATAACTCTTACAATAGATCATTTATTAAATAGAATTGAAAATAGAAGCCCTTACGAAAGTCTAAAAGTAATGACTAGATTACTAGCATACGAAAGAAAAAGATTAGAAGATACAACAGAACAATTACGAAGAGAAAAAAGAAATTCGATAATTTGTTAAAAGAAAATGAATCATATTTCTGAAAATCTTTCTAATAAAAAAGAAAATATAGAAAATAATAAAAATATTACATCATTTGAACCATTTATACCATATAATCAAACCTTATTTAAAATACCTCAGAATTTACCTAAGGGAACAACATATAATATTAATATAACAGATAACGAAGATAAAAATCAAACTATTGGAGAAAAAGTAGATACATTAATTTCAACACTTAATAATATAATTGAAATACTAAGTTTTTTAATAATAAGACAATTACTAGATATGTCAAAAACAATACAAGAAAAGTTAAATAATATACAGATATTATTGAATAAAAAGGCAGAAGAATTCGAAAGTTTAGAACAAAATCAAGCAAATATAATTGAACAACTATCAAATATAGTCGATACACAAGAACAAGATAAAGATACTACTATTACCAAAATAAAAGAAACATTATTAAAGAAGTCAACTCTTAAAATCGCTCCACCATTAAGAATAACATAATGGAAAACCTTGAAGAACAAATTGAAACTCTCACTAGATTAATGTCATCATTAGATATACCAGCTGAAACAAACGAAGAAACAACAGAAGATGCAGATATAGTACAGGATTATAGTTCAGATGAAAATCGATACGAAAATCCATATAACTATCCGGAAGAAAGTTCTCATACAAATTATAATTTTGCACAAAAAAGAAAAAAATCATACGTAGATGAAGATTTACATAGACAATTTGATTATAAACCCCCAACACCTACAGAGAGATATTTATATCAACAAGGAATGATTAGAAGTAAAAAAGGTAAATGGGAACGTATACCTCCTCATTATATACCAAAAATACCAATAACTAGCATGAATGAAGAAATTCTAAATATCGATTGCGAAACAGAAATAGACGATAGAATTCAAAATTGGAGTAATAGATTAAGTGCTCAGATACAATTAACTGAAGAATTACGAGCATTACAACCAAGAGACTTACTTAATTATGTAATACACAAAACATCAGGAAATGTTTATAGATTTTTGGAATCCATAAATGAATTAGAACTATCAAGAATAGCAACAACAGATGCCATGATAACTTTTAAAAATATAGTAGCATGCATAATACAAGAATTCACTGGAAGAATTCCAGGAAAGGAAGCATCAAATGAAGCCGTTAGAGAACACGCGTATTGGAGAATAATTAACCTTAGAATATGTAACATGTGTTATCTAGATTCATTCATATGTGAATTTTCTGATCAATACTATAAATTAGACACTACAAGGCAAAAATTAGCTTTAGAAATGTTTTTTAATAAACTCCCCGAATCCGTAGCAACCAAGGTAAAAGATATATATACAACAATGTTACAAAACGATGATAAAATAATAGAAGACACTCTAGGAGCAAGGATTAATACACTAAGAATATGGGTCAAAGCAGAATGTCTACAAGAAACAGCTAAAAAAGAAGCACAAGTTGAACTTTGCTGTGAAAAACAATCTAATAAGGTTGGTAACTATGGATGCACTCAGAAATCATATAAAAAACGAAAGAAAACATGGAAAAGAAAAACATATAATCCAAAATACAAAAACTATTACAAAAGAAATTCAAAACAAAACTATTTTAGAAATCGAAAACAACATCGTCAAAAATACAAAAGACAAGATAACTCTAAATATTGTCCATCAAAGAAGAAAGATTGTAAATGTTGGTTATGTCACGAAGAAGGTCATTATGCAAATAAATGTCCTAGAAAAGGAGAAAAGAAAGGAACAGAAATATTAAAAATAGCATATAATCTAGGATATGAACCCCTTGAAGACTCAGATATTGACTCAGACATTGAAATATATGCATACACAGATACTAGTGATTATTCTAGTAATACATCTTCTGATTATGAATAAAAATATATCAACTATACAATGTTTACCGGAGTTATATAACCCGGAAACAAAAGATTTTTTGATTATTGAAACAGATGCATCAGACGATACATGGGCAGGATGTATGAAGGCAATTACAAATGGAAAAGAATTACTAGGATTAGATATTGACGGAATTCCAATCCCTCAATCTAATCTATCTATAGCACAAAGTATTGATGGAAGTCAAATTCCTCAATCAAAATTAGCACTATTTAAATCATTATGTATTGACGAAGAGAAATTTCCTCAAGCAAACTCATTATTTTTCAAAGCATTAGAAATTGAAAATACAACTGTTTTGAAAACAGAAAAATTTGATTCAAAATTATGCAAATATATTTCAGGAACATTTTCAGAAACAGAACAAAAATACAGTACTCATGAAAAAGAAACACTCGCATGTTTAAAAACTTTGAAAAAATGGAAAATTGATTTATTACAAACAAGATTTGAGTTACGAACAGACTCAAAATACGTAACAGGTTTTTGGAAATACAAATTACAAGAAGACTACTGTAGAGGTCGACTCATTCGTTGGCAACTACAACTACACCAGTTCCACCCACACATCAAGTATATAAAGAGCACCAACAACTCATTTGCTGATACACTCACACGAGAATGGAAGGAATAATTAGGCAAGCTCAACACCAATACCAACAAAAACTAGAACAAATCACTTCACTAGAAAACCAACTGGCCATTGCCAAAAAAGAAGAAGAGGAGCTAGCAAACACCATAAAATACCTAACCCGAAACTCAAATTCAGAATCAACTTCAGAGTCAGCAAAAATACCAACACCATCAAAATCAGCAAAAACACCAAACCCATCAACACCCATAAAATCCACACAATCAGCCTCAAAAACCCAAACCTCATGTTCATCCTCACTAGCAAAAACCGAATTTACAAAAATGCAAGAAGAAATTCAAGAAATAGTCGATAATTCAGGCACTAGGAAGAAAAATGGTACGTTATTTTTAATGGACCATTCAAAGGCATATATTCCGATTGGGCACTAGCAGGACCACACATAATAGGACAAAGCGTTACCCACAAGAGTTACGCATAAAAAGAAGAAGCAAAGCAAGCACTAGACGAAGCATACAAGACAGTCACCACAGGAGAAGTTCAAAAATCAAAAAGATTTATTTCTCTTAATCAGCAATTTCAGAACAAAATGGAAAAATTAAAAGGAATGGATTTATTAAAAAGCATTCCAACCACAAAAGACAAGGAAGAAATGAAGAAACCATCAGTCGAGAAATTCCAGCAACTATGGGATAGTCTCATACACTATGGCGAAGCACAAGCATCCAGACTTTTTTATCCAAGAGATAGAAGAGTAGGACCAAAAGCAGTATTCATGCCAGGAGCAGCACCAATGGATATTTATAATTATTATATCCATAGTTTAGCAGATACAATATACACAAACGGAGAAAGCACCATAGAATTTGAAGAATTTCCAATCAAGATACAAAGAGCCATCAAGTCATACAATGATCTTTTTTCAAAAGGAAGACCCTTGTATTTCAGCATGCGTTCGAGTTACCCAGTATTCAATAAAGAGCAAAAGTTACTAGTACCAGCAATCACTTTGGCAGAATTAGGAGTTAGCAGCACAAATTATCCAGACAGAGACGAAGTACAACCAACAACACCATCTATCGAAAATTTCATCTCAGCATTAGCAGGAGTCTATTTTTCATCACTCAAAATAGGCACTGGAAGAAATCAAAAATCAGAAATCAGAGTCAACCACTTTTCGAACAACACACTAATTTATTCAAAAATGACAGGAGTAAAAATTACGGACGAGCAGCAAAAAACCTTATCAGAATTCGAAGCACCCTTTGAATTTTTTACAGGGCCTTTAGAATCGCTCCCTGAAGACTTCAAGATAGCACTATGTCAGCAACTAAGAAATATAACAAGACATGCATGTGAGTTTTGTGCAGAAGCTCAGATGGAAGAATGAAGAATTATTGTAATTAAAAAAAAAAAAATAAATAAATAATAAAAAATTTTATGAAAAATAAAATTCTAAAGAGTCATGAAGGAAAAAATCATGAAGCATCATTGACGACGCGAAAAGACAAAAGATCAAGCATCATTGAAGAAAAATCATGAAGCATCACTGACGACGCTAGAAGACAACAAAAAGAAGACAAAAGACCAAACATTATTGAAGACGCGTGAAATGCGCCAGCACAGTTGTCCACAGCTGTATTCTATTATTGTACTTTTTTATCTTTTTCTTTAGAGTGGATGAGATGTGATAAAAAGTTGTTTGTATTTTAGTAATAATGTAAAGGTAATCATGTAAGGCCTGTCGGCCACGTAGTAGTGCGTTAGGTGTGAATTATTAGTATCAATAATGTAGGAGGAACTATTCCTACTACTTTATGTAACTATATAAAGAGACTTAGTCTCAAGTAATAGACATGAGCTTTATGAGTTTTATGAGTGAAAACCGTATGTGTTTTTAGAGAATGATTTCTCTCTCTCTCTGTTGAAGATTTTAATCTTCTGAATAGCAGGGCTCATCAGTTGAAACGATACATATTCGTTTCTGAATAGCTGATCACTATCCATTAGCACCTATAAGAATCCATCGCATAGCAAGCGAATTATCATTCAAAAACAATTCAAATTATCATCAATCATCAACAAACAATATAAAACTACCCATTCGCCAACCACTCCGTTCAATTCATATCAAAATTCATAAAGCAACAACAATTATCATCAACTTTAATCAAATCATCCGTTCATTTTGAAAATCAAATTCATAACGATACAAGCCATCATGGACCTACGATCTACTAACTCTCAATCATCATTCAATCAATTCACGAATTTTGCAGGAGCTTTATATTGTTAAAAAATATATATCATACAACATGTCGAATATACCAAATATTAGTACAGAAGATATATCAATTATTCATGAACATGAAAATGAATCAGGATTTATGTTAGATACTCTTATCAATAGAACAGCTATTAGAAGAATAAACTTTACACTATCAGAAAAACATAATTTTGATTATTCACGATCACTTAGAGAATTATTTTCACGAAAAAATATAATATATTTTGGAAAAATTATTGGAGAAGAACCAGTTCCTATTGAACAAACAAAAGGAGATATTATTATTCCTATAATAAATAAACAACAAATAAACAATAAGATAAAACAAATGAATGAAAAAGATAGAAATAAAATAGCATATATTCATATATCAACTATACAAGTAATATTAAAAAGTACTTTTATGGGTCATAATACACCTATTCAACTAGAACTAAGAGATGATAGAATTATTGATAAAGAAGAAAGAATTATTGCCAGAGGAAAAGGAAACTTAGCCAAAGGTAAAATAAAATTCGATGTTAATATACAAATGGGAATAAGTTTAAAAGATAAAGATATAAATAAAAGTATCACTATTAGATATGAATTATTAAGAAGAACATTCATGTATAAAGGAAATCATCCTTTTACAGTCACATATCAAATAAACTATGCACTCACGAATTCACATCACAGTATAACTTTTAAAACAAGCGATAGAATTTATATTGATAAACTTTTTGAACCATTACTAAATCTTGAAGCACCAAATTTATTTTCAAAACATAAATATATTGAAAGAACTAGAAAATCAACATCAGATATACCACGTGATATAACATCAGTATGGATACCACAAATAGAAAAACCAATTTCAGTAACAACTGGAGAATCTTCAAATACAAAAGATGAAAAACTAGAAGAAATAAAAGAAGTAAAAGAAATAATAAGATCATTAAGTTTAAGAATATGAGCGACACAAAATTACAAATGAACAATAATTATAATCAATATTATAGTAACTTTCTAAAATACCTATATTTAAGAAGAAAAACTATGCTACAAGAATTTAAACTAGTTAAAAATAAAGTAAAAAGAAAAGAAAAAACGATATATATTGGTTTTCAACATATTAATATAGAATGGTATTTTAAAACACTAAGAAATAGTTTAAAAGAAAACATGAAAATAATACAAATAATAAGATCAAAACTAGTTATTTGTTAAGAAATGAGCCTATATCAACAAAAACTTCGAAAAACAATAAACGAGCAAAAAGAAACTATCAAACAATTAAAGATACATATTCAGGAAACTGAAATAGAATTCAAAAATGAAATAAATGTCTTTGAAAAGATACGTCTTATGAAAAGATTACGAGTACTCAATAGAACAAAAATAATTTGTGAAGAATATCTTGAAACTACTTTAAAACAAGTCTTTTAAGATGAGTAAAGAATTAAGTCAAGAATTACAAATTATTAACACTGAAGCATGTGTACATCGACTAGAACACATTATTCTAGATCATTACAATAAGGGAGAATTAGAACAATTATATTTAGCTATAACAAACAAAATAGAAAGTAACAATAATAAAGGACTTAATTACGTGCGTAATAAAATTAGAAAAAGATTTCAAGAAAAAATAAGACAAAAACAAATTCAAATAGAAGCAAAAGAAAAAGAATTAGATTTTGAAACCAATAATTCATATTTGACTTTTAGAATATTATCTGAATATTATGAAAAAAGAACTAAATTAGCTACAACTAAATTAACATGGGAAAATATATGGGAAGATAAAGAAATCAATTTACTAGAAGTAATCTATATACCACCATTTCCACAAGAAGAAGTAAATCAATTAGCATTATTAATACGAAAAATGAGAATTGCAGACTGTTTAGATGAATATAATCTAAATGCAACTAATGAAGAAGAATTAAAAAAACAATTTTTAGAATATAATGAAAGAATGAAAAAATATTATAAATACGAATCAGAAGAAATAGACGATTATGACGATGATGATAATAATTTTGATTATTATTTTGGAGAACCATTTTATGAAACAGATTAATTCATCATGAAATCTAAAGATAACCCAAATGCAACATTCATTAAAGTAACAATTGAAAGTAAGAAAATATTTGCATACATCGATACTGGAGCATCGATATGTTTTGGTAAAAGAAAAATATTAAGAAAATGGGAAAAATTAGAAAAACCAATGAAAATAGTAATAGCAGACAAATCAATACATAAAATATGGTATGTTGGAAGAATGATTCCAATATATATTAACCAAGAAAGATTTATTGCACCAAGCATTTACATGCATGATTCAGGTATAGATTTAATAATTGGAAATAATTTTCTAAAATTATACCAACCTTTCACTCAAACAGATAAATCAGTCATTATAAGAAATATGGAAACAGGAAAATTAGTAACAACACCAATAGTTACACAAACAGAATATATACGAATATTAGCACGAAACATAAAATTTCAAGTAGAAATATTATTAATAATGAAAAAAGAACAAATAGAAAAAGCATTAAAAGAAGTATGTAGTGAAAATCAACTAGATGCTATAAATACTAATAACATATTAGTATCAATAAAGTTAAAAGATCCATTAGCAGAAATAAATATACCAAACAGAATACCTTATAGTATTAAAGATGTTCAAGAATTCAAAGAAGAATGTCAACAATTATTAGAAAAAGGAATAATAAGAGAAAGTTCAAGTCCTCACTCAGCACCAGCATTTTATGTAGAAAATAATAACGAAATCAAAAGAGGAAAGAGACGAATGGTTATAAATTATAAAAAGATGAATGAAGCAACTATAGGAGATTCCTACAAATTACCAAGAAAAGATTATATTTTAGAAAAAATAAAAGGAAATACACACTTTAGCACATTTGATGCCAAATCAGGATATTAGCAACTAAGACTAGATGAATCAACTAAACCATTAACAACATTTTCTTGTCCTCCACAAAAACATTACGAGTGGAATGTATAAAAGCAGTATCAACGATTTATGGATAATGTTTTACAAGGATTAGAAAATTTTTGCTTAGCATACATAGATGATATCATTGTTTTTACAAAAGGAGACGAACAAGAACATATAAAAGCAGTATCAACAGTTTTAAAAAGAATAAAAGAAAAAGGATTAATTTTATCACAAAAGAAGTCCAAATTACTTCAAAACGAAGTAAAATATTTAGGACTAAAAATAGCACAAAATGGAGTTATTTCTTTAACAAGCAACACACAGGAAAAATTAAAACTTTTTCCAGATAAATTAGAAGATAGAAAATAAATTCAAAGATTTTTAGGATGTTTGAATTATATAGCAGAACAAGGATTTTTGAAAAATCTAGCAAAAGAAAGAAAAGCTTTACAAAAGAAAATTTCTGAAAAAAATCGTTGGGAATGGACACCATCCGATACCCAACTTGTTCAACATATAAAATCAACTGTACAATGTTTACCGGAGTTATATAACCCGGAAACAAAAGATTTTTTAATTATTGAAACAGATGCATCAGACGATACATGGGCAGGATGTATGAAGGCAATTACAAATGGAAAAGAATTACTAGGATTAGATATTGACGGAATTTCAATCCCTCAATCTAATCTATCTATAGCACAAAGTATTGATGGAAGTCAAATTCCTCAATCAAAATTAGCACTATTTAAATCATTATGTATTGACGAAGAGAAATTTCCTCAAGCAAACTCATTATTTTTCAAAGCATTAGAAATTGAAAATACAACTGTTTTGAAAACAGAAAAATTTGATTCAAAATTATGCAAATATATTTCAGGAACATTTTCAGAAACAGAACAAAAATACAGTACTCATGAAAAAGAAACACTCGCATGTTTAAAAACTTTGAAAAAATGGAAAATTGATTTATTACAAACAAGATTTGAGTTACGAAGAGACTCAAAATATGTAACAGGTTTTTGGAGATACAAATTACAAGAAGACTACTGTAGAGGTCGACTCATTCGTTGGCAACTACAACTACACCAATTTCATCCATATATCAAGTATATAAAGAGCACCAACAACTCATTTGTTGATACACTCACACGAGAATGGAAGAAATAATTAGGCAAGCTTAGCACCAATACCAACAAAAACTAGAACAAATCACTTCACTAGAAAACCAACTAGCCATTGCCAAAAAAGAAGAAGAAGAGTTAGCAAACACCATAAAATACCTAACCCGAAACTCAAATTCAGAATCAACTTCAGAGTCAGCAAAAATACCAACACCATCAAAATCAGCAAAAACACCAAATCCATCAACACCCATAAAATCCACACAATCAGCCTCAAAAACCCAAACCTCATGTTCATCCTCACCAGCAAAAACCGAATTTACAAAAATGCAAGAAGAAATTCAAGAAATAGTCGATAATTCAAGCACTAGGAAGAAAAAATGGTACGTTATTTTTAATGGACCATTCAAAGGCATATATTCCGATTGGGCACTAGCAGGACCACACATAATAGGACAAAGCGTTACCCACAAGAGTTACGCATCGAAAGAAGAAGCAAAGCAAGCATTAGACGAAGCATACAAGACAGTCACTACAGGAGAAGTTCAAAAATCAAGAAGATTTATTTCTCTTAATCAGCACTTTCAGAACAAAATGGAAAAATTACAAGGAATGGATTTATTAAAAAGCATTCCAACCACAAAAGACAAAAAAGAAATGAAGAAACCATCAGTCAAGAAATTCCAGCAACTATGGGATAGTCTCATATACTATGGCGAAGCACAAGCATCCAGACTTTTTTATCCAAGAGATAGAAGAGTAGGACCAAAAGCAGTATTCATGCCAGGAGCAGCACCAATGGATATTTATAATTATTATATCCATGGTTTAGCAGATACAATATACACAAACGGAGAAAGCACCAGAGAATTTGAAGAATTTCCAATCAAGATACAAAGAGCCATCAAGTCATACAATGATCTTTTTGCAAAAGGAAGACCCTTGTATTTCAGCATGCGTTCGAGTTACCCAGTATTCAATAAAGAGCAAAAGTTACTAGTACCAGCAATCACTTTGGCAGAATTAGGAGTTAGCAGCTCAAATTATCCAGACAGAGACGAAGTACAACCAACAACACCATCTATTGAAAATTTCATCTCAGCATTAGCAGGAGTCTATTTTTCATCACTCAAGATAGGCACTGGAAGAAATCAAAAATCAGAAATCAGAGTCAACCACTTTTCAAACAACACACTAATTTATTCAAAAATGACAGGAGTAAAAATTACAGACGAGCAGCAAAAAACCTTATCAGAATTCGAAGCACCCTTTGAATTTTTTACAGGGCCTTTAGAATCCCTCCCCGAAGACTTCAAGATAGCACTATGTCAGCAACTAAGAAATATAACAAGACATGCATGTGAGTTTTGTGCAGAAGCTCAAATGGAAGAATGAAGAATTATTGTAATTAAAAAAATAAAAAAAAAAAAAAAAAAAAAAAAGAGTGAAAATGAAAATGGAAAAATCATGAAGTGTAACACCCCAACCCGACAAGGGTAGAAGTGTCACGCAAATGGTGACATATCAAAGGCAAGCATAACATACGACTTAAATAATACAATAGAAATTCAAAGGTTACAAATGATATACTGAAACTACAAGGTTACAAATGGGAACAAAACTAAATACTACGTCTGTCAATGCAAATCCTTATAAAAACTTCTACTTCGGAAAATCTATCAAGGTCTTCTAAGTCCAAAGGTCTCTTCACTCATACCCAGCTTCCAACTAAAACCTGCCGCACACGAAAAGAAAACGTGCGGCTGAGCTTAAAAAGCCCAGTGAACAGATATATAATAAACGGAAACAAAAGCAAACGGAAATGAACAGGCATATCATAATGAGTGAGAAATAGGAAAAGGAAATAAAGAGTAAGGTTTAGGACAGTCATCCACCACGAGCCCACATATCACATCACATATCACATCGTAACCATAATCTTCAAATCATATAGAGGGGAGACCTCTCAGATAATCAGATAATATGAGGGGTGTCCTCATTCTTCGAATGGAGTAGCTAGCTCCCACATTTTGTGAAAGACGTGGATTGCACCCATCATCAGTCACCACATATCACATATCACAATATCACAATCACAATACAAATCTAGGATGCATCCATTCGCCCCCCACATATCACATTGGCCATAATAATAATAATCATAAAGCGCGCATATCACAAATCACAATGGGGACGGTGTAACCAAATCACTAGGGCTACACACTAGTCATGCCAGTGGTGCATCACAGATACGGCCATGTTACCTTCATGGCTAGGAAACACATTTTGGCTCGTAGTATCAAACTGGGGTCAAAGGTCAAAGGTTCATATCAAAGCAAAGGTTCACATGGTCATAATCACAGTCCAAATGTCAAGGTTCATATCATAGGGTTCATTTCACAGGGTTCATATCAAAGGTTCAAATCAGAAGTCAAGAGACCGAAGGCACCTTATTAAAAGGGCAGAATATCCGTACCTTATTCCAAAGCAAGCACAAACCAAAAGAATTAGATGCAAAGGATCATGTCCTCTCCTTCTTCACACCTAGAGGGGTAGAAAAGAATTACAAACCTTTCCATTTTAAGTATTACAGATGATCGTATTCATAGTTTAGGATTCATAATGTCTTTTACAAAGTTTTAGTGTTCATATAGTAGTTTTCATACTTTAGGGTTCATTAGGTAATTATCATAAGTTTAGGGACGAATATGAAATTCTCATAATATTAGGGTGTAAAATGTATTTACTATGAAGTTACAGGTTCTTACAAGTTTAGTCCTTTAGTATTACCAAAATATCAATATAGACCCTTTAGTGTTTGGAAATAAACACTTAACCCTTTTATATATCATAATACACTTTTCTCAGCTTTTAAGGCTCTTCTGGACCCGTTTCATTAAATTTAAAAATCATAGTAGAACTCAGTAATAAAATCCACAAAAATTCACAGAGATACCTCAATGTCCCTAGTATTTTAGCTAATTTTTCCAGATTTTATTAGTTAGTGTAAGTATGACATAGAAATCCACTTTTACAACTTGTTCTGAAAACGTATCTGATGGAACACCGAAAAGTTATCACTTGTTAACCCCTTTAGAAAAATTCACAAAAATCTATAAAAATTCAAGCTACTAGCACACATCCCAAATATTATCCAGTTCAAAGGAATCTTTCTAATTCGACACGGTTTGGAAATTAAAAATCAAAAACCCGAACTGATTTTCCAGACTTTTACGTACGACCAGACACTTAATTTTCTAAAAATCAAAAAGTAACCTTCCCGGCCTCTAGAAATTACAAACTAAATTTTCCCAGGTAGCCAATTCAATGAACTTATTTTTAGACTCCAGAAACATGAAAAATATACGTTCGTATGATTAATTTATGGTCAGTTAAGGTTGGTTAAAATTTCACCTCAGAACCTGTTTTCATTATCACATGTGATTTCTTAGGGTTTTATGATCCCAATCATTAACTCTTGATACTAAACAATATTGGTGAGTTTAAAACACATTTAGGTCAGATTATAATTGCTTATAACATAATCAAAATCGAATTACACCTCACATATATGCAGATCGATCCATAGTTATTACATATTAGGGTTTTCTTGTTGTTATTTTATGTGACACTATATTTTTCCTCCATGATTCTTATATAACTATAATTATTGAACAAGGATTCGAGTGAACAATACCCTTGATGAACAATATGAAGAACACAACCCCACGAAATCAAAAACACCACACGAGAAAAACTTTCTTCCTTCTTCCTTCCTTTTGTGCGATCGGCAGCCCACAAACACCAACAAAACGCACCCTTTTGTTAGTTTATGATTCGTACAACTATGTATTGATGTAAGATTAGTTAATTACCTTAGAATGGGATCAAGAGGGGAGGTTTTTGGGGCTTCTTTGGCTCGATTTGGCAGCAGCAGGTAGGCGGCAGCAGCAGGTAGAAAAGGAGCAGAAAAATGGCAGCCTAGGGTTTTCTTTTGGAGCTAAAATAGGGTCGACATATGTGGGATGGGCCAAGCAAGGTATGGGCTGGTTTTGGGGCTTGTGTAGTCGACATTTAGGAGTGCAAAGACACGTGGTTCGGCCCAAAGTTAAGACTCACAACTCGTACAATTTAACTTGACGTTATTCCTTCATATTGTGTAATATATATTCGGCATTGTTTTTATTAATTAAGATGCATACGCAATATGAGATTTTTGGTTTACTTGGACTCGTAATGTGCTTTAATATTATTGGTAGCTTGAAAAAAATTATATCGTGATGACTCAAAATTATTTCGCGTCATAATTGTTTTGTTATCATAAGTTTTGTGATTTATGCGTAAGTTATATAAATTTTAATTAAGTTTCAAAGTTACGAGGGTATTTTGGTCTTTTAATAAGTTTTAGATTTTCGGGTTTTACATGAAGAATCAAGACCAGCGCCAGATGACGCAGGGAAGAAGACAAGCATTATTGAAAAAAGAATCAAGAGCGACGACAGAAGAAAACAAGAAAAAAGATAAACATCGAAAAGAATCACTGACGACACCAAAAGACAAAAAAGCAAAGAATTATTGAAGACGCATGATGTGCGCCAGCTGTATTCAATTATTTTTACTTTTTTAGAGTGGGTGAGATGTGATAAAATGTTGTTTGTATTTTAGTAATAATGTAAAGGTAATCATGTAAGGCCTGTCGGCCACCCAGTAGTGCGTTAGGTGTGAATTATTAGTGTCAATAATGTAGGAGGAACTATTCCTACTACTTTATGTAACTATATAAAGAGACTTAGTCTCAAGTAATAGATATGAGCTTTATGAGTTTTTAAGAGTGAAAACCACTGTGTTTTTAAAAACCATCAAAAAGTTTTTTAGAGAACAAGATTTCTCTAGTAGAGAATAGCATATCTCTACACATATCTGTTGAAGAATTCGATTAGGAGAATTTCTTCTGAATAGCAGATTAGCATCCATTCGCATAGCAAGCGAACTATCAATCAAAATTATCATTCATATCATCCAACAAATTCCAAACCTATCATCAATTATCATCACCTTTATTCAAATCATCCGTTCAATTCGAAATCAAATTCATGACAATACAAACCATCATGGACCTACATGCAAATAATTTCCATTCATCATCCAATTAATTCACAATTTTGCAGGTACTCATTCCGCGTTGCAATATATATATATATATATATATATATATATATATATATATATATATATATATATATATATATATATATATATATTTTTTTTTTTTCGAATTTTGTTTTTATTATAAGACTGTGAAATAAAAAAAGATACAACATAAATTATAAAGTTTAGTAAGTCAAAATTATTAAAATACAGAAAATACGGATCATAAAACCATAAAAAATGCCTTTGTTCTTTTAATAAAATGAGTATATCTGCCGTAAAAAATGAGGAACAGAAACCATAAAGTCAAAATAGTAAAAGACAAAGTATAAGGAACAAAAAAACATTAAAAATTGTCTTATCATGTCAAAAAAACTGATAAGGGATTGTG
This sequence comes from Artemisia tridentata subsp. tridentata, assembly GCA_021014915.2. Lineage (NCBI taxonomy): Eukaryota > Viridiplantae > Streptophyta > Magnoliopsida > Asterales > Asteraceae > Artemisia > Artemisia tridentata. Next base: position 166,317,026 of record CP139501.1, on the reverse strand, counting down.
AGGGGTAGCCGGTGTACAAACCTCATCACCCTTACGCTAATATTTTTAAAAAAAAAAATCTTCCATTCAAAGCTTCGTGTACAACAAATAATGTAACAACATAACGAACAGTACATGATTCACATCATTGGCAATAATGTGTTGTTGTTTTCCAAAATTCAATACATCAACTGATCATGTCACTCGCCGTCCTTGAAGTAATAATCAGGCTTCCGATAAGTCATCAATGTATAGAGCTTAGGTCGTGAGTTGCTCTTCATTCAACTCTAGTAGAATTGGTAGTTCTGTCTCATAGTTTGTTTGATTGCAACTGGAAGGTTTTGCAAATATTGGAATATCGTGTTTATGTTTGCCTTCATATTTAGTTACAACAGATTTTGGATCCGAATAAGCCCTCTCTACCTGTTTTCGGACTTTGCATCCTGCATATGTGCATCTGTAGTAGCTTCTGCAAGTAACAAATGGATAATCAGAAATTGAACCATATAGTTACACTAGTATTAATTATTTGATTCTGGTAGAAATGGAGACATGACCTATAAAAATGAGTTGATATATGTTGCATTGTAATTTAAAGTCTTCTACTTGCATACTGAGACATTTAATGTTAAGCCTAATTAGAATTGCAAACACATTTTTAGTATAAAATGAGCTATCCTTCAACCCTCAAAAACAATTAACGCTTTTTTTTAGTTATCAGATAAGCTGTCTAAATGACAAAGTTTTTCGATCTGATTATTCAGAAATGCTCATCCCAAACACCCCCTATCGCGTCAAGTAACTATTAGTTATAGTGTGAATTGTGTACATAAAGATGAAATTCGTCACCTAGGATAAGTATTTCCCTTCACAACTTTCTGGCCATATTTTCGCCACTTAAATCCATCGTCTAATATATCAACTTCACTTCTCATCTGTACCACAACCTTTGGTTGAGTAATCATCACTCTTGGCATGCTTGTCTGGTCCACATACCTGACCTCCAACTTCCTGCACGTGCACACCATCACAAAGTCTAGTTAGAAAATTATACAAAACAACATAGATCAAATAATTTTTGTCACAGACAAACTTTTAAGCAATACAAATTTACCCAAATTTCCTTTTCTTCAGATTTGCAGCGGCATCTTTGGCTCGGTTACAAAGTGTAGTCGGGTCATGGTTATGCTGACCCTTATAAACGATCTCACTGATATTCCCATCAACAAAATGCCCAACTTTTTTCGTCACAGGGCAGTTAACTTGTGTGCATTTATAGTAGCTACGAGGAAGCTTGCTTGCCTTTACTTGTTTCTGCCCATATTTCCTCCAGTTGTACCCATCGCTAGCAGGCATAGTTACACAACCTACAGGTTCAGGTTTCAAATGACCAGACTGAAAATCTGAGAATTTGCCCACTGATTCAATCTGGGAGTCATCTTGATCTGATGTTTGATTAGTTCGTGATTCTTCATCGGATGTAGCTGATAGCGATAGCCCATTTTCAGGGTTAATAATGTACTGGGGTAAGTGTGATAGTTGTGGGTGCAACATCTCCAATGGACTCTGCATAAAAGCAAATGTGTTGACTGTTGAGTAACATGTGAAAATGCTTATTTACATCTGTTTTATTTTCTTAAAAGTAAAAAATAGTATAACTCTTTTATTATAAATATTAAAAATGCTACAAACTCTTGGATATGCTAATCTTGTGGAAGTTTTATCAGACTGACACATTTCTATATATATAGATAATCTGAAGTTGACCATGCGAGGCTCATTTTTAAACAAGAAACATATATAATACCTGAAGCGTGCTAGCCAATTCCACGGGTCTAATTTGCTTGTACCCTTCCAATGTTTCTTGATAATTCGAAGCTGAATCATGGTTTAGTAAAGGAGTAGGCTGGTTGTGGGAGCGAGGAGAAGGTAGGATTTCAGTGAGAAGTTGAGAGAAAGATTGAACATCAGTGTCAGGATAATGATCTGCGAAAAAGTTGGATACAAATGTCATGGGACCTGGGCTAAGCCCTTTGAGAAAGGCATCTAAAGAAGGCCTTTGTGGGAGTTTTATCATCGGTGGAACTCTCCGTTGTGGTAGTGGTGATGTCGAACCTCTACCACTGCCAGTTTCCGCCATGTAATCAGTCACACAGATGTATGAGATTTTTGTATATGATATTTGCCTATTTGGTTAGTGACATATAAAAGGAAGATATGTGGTATAATATTAAGACACATGAATCATGCAAGTTGAATATGGATACTACAAGGTAAACCAAAAGGGACCTTTTCGAGTCCTAATCGGTCATCAATCATTGTTGTCACTTCAACAATGGCAAACCTACTTGGAACAATGGACATGTACAAGCATATTATGTAAATTTGTTATATAGTACAAAAGACATAAATATACTGAGATTATCTTATAACATTAGTATATATCTACAAATTTTTATACTAATAGTTGTACAGCCTTGCAATTAATATTTGGATTATGATCCTCTCATGTATGTATTATTATGTTGTTCAAATTTGTGAGTGAAAGCATACATGTAGGCCTTATTTTTTCATTAAAAATAATTTTTTTTATTTATTTATCTGTTTTGTGATATACAACATGTTCATTTCAACTTTATACGATGTCAATCCATAAAATGTTTTCTTCCACTTGATGAGTTGATGAATATGAAATAAATGAATGGGGCCATACTATCACATTCATGGATTAATGCATGCACCTAATTAGAACTTACCCAACATGTCATGGGCTACTTGCTCATCATTAACCGTACCAAGTGGCAAAAACGAAGCAATCAGCAAAGCTTCAAGAGGCTCGGCCCACTCCAACCGCATAATTATGTAGTGATCCCCAAGGTCCGAGTGTATGTTCAATCATTAGTTTTGTTAAAATACTTACTAGATAAGAAAAACAAAATTATATGATTAATGGTCAATAACTATTCTAAACTTTTTACGGGGTACTTCAGATATTAATGATAGAAAACATCAACTATTATGTTTATTAAACCTAGTAGTTAAAAATTATACCTAGAAGTTAAAAGACCCATCAAATTGATGGGTTTTTTCAACAGAGAGAAGAAATAGATAATGTCTCATATAAAATGGGGGGTTTAAATATTGGTAGCCTTATCTAATTGGGCTTTACTTGGAAAGTGGTGGTAGAGATTTCAAGTTCAAGAAAATAGACTTTGGGTTATGGTCATTAAAAGTATATATGGTGATGACGGGGGTTTGAAGGATATAGGTAGTGATACTTGGTGTGGAAGCGGGAAATGGAATGACATAGTGAATGTCGGTAGAGATATTGAAGCCTTGGGCATTAGTTTTTACTCATCCTTCGTGAAAAAAAATGGGTAACGGTTTAAGTACTCGATTTTGGCTAGACCCTTGGATCGGAGATTGAGTTATGCTAAAGGAAAAGTTTCCTAGATTATTTACATTGGAAATAAATGAGAGTGTTTCGGTGGGTGAGATGAGGTTGTGGAATGGTGAAAGTTGGGGTTGGAGTTGGAGGTTGGTGAGGAGTCCTCGAGGAAGGGGCTTGGGTGAGTTTGACGAACTTGATAACTTTTTTTATTCCAAATGTTTTAATTTCAGATTCTTGGATGTGGATTCTTGACAAAGATGTTTGCTTTACCGTAAAAGGTCTTAGAGAACTAATTGATGGAAAAAATCTTCCTCAACCGAACGTTGTACAAAAGACGAAATGGAACAAGACAATCCCTATAAAAGTTTGTATCTTTATTTGGCGTCTACAACAAAAAAGAGTCCCGGTGTTCGATTGGCTTAACCATCTTGGTATTGATCTTAACTCTATATTTTGTTCGCATTGTGGAAACGAGATTGAAACGGTGGAGCATTGTTTTTTAAGGTGTCATAGAGTTATAAAAGGGTGGGAAAAAAATTTCAAGTGGTGGAATATGGGTCCGTTTACTATCAACTCTCTTGAAGATATCATAAATCATAAGGGCTTAAGCAACTTCAACCAAAAACAAAATATCATTTGGTAAGCAGCGTGTTGGTCAACGTTATATCATATATAGGGTGCTCGTAATAAAAGAGTCTTTGAAAACAAAATATCCAATTTAACAACCATTTGTGACGAAGTTTAACTTAGTTCATTTTTTTTTGTATCAAATAGAGCAAGAGGATCGATATCGTCATGGTTGGAATGGTGTACAAATCCCTCACAAGCTTGCAAAGGATAGTATATAGACTATTGAGGATGCGGTCAAGTGCAAGGTTGGCTAATTGATTTATGTGGTAATTTTAGTGTCTTGGTTATTTTAGAGGTGTTGTTTGTCTTGTATAGAGTAATTTGTATTTTGTAGTGTTTTATAGTTTCTTTCTACATCACTTGTAAGCCGTTTGTTCTAGGATGGCTTATATATGATTGATTGTGTTTTTTGTAGTTCTTTTTCTTCTATATTTAATAAAAATATTTGCCTTCAAAAAAAATGAATTAGGCGTTGAGAAACAATATATAAGTTTAGGCGGACACGAAAATAGAATTGTACTAATAAAGCATGTGTGTAATCAAACATAGGCAAAAGTTCAATATACATCTTATATTTATCATATATCCAATGAACAAATCTTAGCCATTCATTCTTTTTATCAAAACAAAAAAAATAAACTTTCACAATTTTTTTAAAAATTAAATATCTCGCAAACCGTTAATCGTTACGCGAAAAAATTATACCATCGCGACGAGAATTAAATTATCTTTATATAGATATGCATTTCCATATACTTTCTACTAACTTTTTTTTTTTTTTTTTTTTTTTTTTTTTTAAAATTTCGCCCAGAAAAATCACACGTGGTTTGTAAAAATCATATTGATAAAAATCACATGTAAAAATCATATATGTAAATCATATATGATAAAAATCACATGTGATTTTTACAAATCATATATGATTTTTACAAACCACGTGTGATTTTTCTGAGCGAAAATTTTGAAAAAAGAAAGTTCATCGAAAGTATAGAGAATTGCATATCTATAGATAGATAATTTAATTATTGTCGCGATTGTGTATTTTTTGTAGCTCGGAGATTTACCGTTTGCAAGATATGTTGTTTAAAAAACAGGTGAAAAATAGGATTTTATTAATTTAGATGAAAAAATTGATGGCTAAGATTGCTTCTTTGAAACTACGACAAATATGAGATCTATATTGATCTCAACTTTATTTTGACTATATAATAGATTCAAATAATCAATCTTAACTATCCACTTTTCATGGAGTATAAATTAATAAAATCCCATTTTCCACCTTTTTTTTTAAACAACATATCTTGCAAACGGTAAATCTCCAAGCTACAAAAAATACACTATCGCGACGAGAATTAAATTATCTATCTATAGATATGCAATTCTCTATACTCTCGACGAACTTTCTTATTTCAAAATTTCCGCTCAGAAAAATCACATGTGATTTGTAAGAATCAAATCACATGTGATTTTTACAAATCATATGTGATTTTTACAAATCACGTGTGATTTTTCTGGGCGGTAATTTTGAAAAAAAAAAAAAGTTAGTCGAAAGTATATAGAAATGCATATCTATAGAAAGATTATTTAATTCTCGTCGCGATAGTATAATTTTTTTGGCGTAACGATTAATGGTTTACGAGATATTTAATTTTAAAAAAAATTGTGAAAGTTTATTTTTTTGTTTTGATCAAAAAATGAATTGCCAAAATTAGTTTATTGGATATATGAAAAATATAAAATATATATTGAACTTTTGCCTAGTCAAATAATCAAAAGACAATATAACCTTGCGTGTTGTTTCACGTCGATTCCTTGAGCTGATCTTAGAAACCAATTAGGTACCCAACGACTTGATATATGTATATTGAGTTAAGAGAACCTATAAATAAATGAATTGATTAGAAACTAAGAGTATATATTTGTTAAAAATTTTGTGAGTTCTGTTATCTATGATCACAAGTATTGTAGCATTTTTTTTGTGAAAGACATTTCGCGTTGTATTCGTGAAGTTGCCATCTTCGTCGCAAATAACTATCTTATCTTTAGTTATTTCTTTTAATGCGAGACACGCAATATAATGAGAAATCTAAATAATTGGATAAATAAATGGAATTCTACATGCTTGTTTTGACAAAAAGTAAGATTTAAGTTAATTTACATATTAAACATTTACTCGCATATTACATTTTTTTTTTTTTTTTTTTTTTTCAAATATTAGTATATCTTAAACCGTTAATCGTTAAACGAAAAAAATATACCATCGCGGCGAGTATTTAATTATCTTTCTATAAATGAGCACTTTGATATATTTTCGACAAACTTTTTTTTTTTTTTTTTTTTTATACGTTTTTTCCTTTTTTTTTTCCTTTTTCCTTCGTTGTTGAAACTTGCATGAGAAACAACATGTGATTTTTCTCACATGTGATTATAAAAGTTTCATAAATGAATTGATGTAATATATAATTCGAATATAGTGTGTGTGATATATGGCTGGAAAGCCGAGAATGTATGTTTTCCGTTGCAAAAAAAGGGGAAAAGTTTTTTATTTATACACAAATACTTATGTCAATTTTAGTACGGATATTTAGTGTTCAAACTTCAATATTAGTGTTAAATCACATGTAATATGTAATTCAAAATTTGATACAGCTAAGATAACGTGAAAAAAAAATGACCAAAAAAAGTTTGTCGAAACTCGAAAGTATATCAAAGTGTCCATTCATAGAAAGATAATTAAATGCTGGTTGTAATGGTATAATATAATTTGTTTTATCTAACGATCAACGGTACATGCGATATTTAAATTATAAAAAATGGGTGTAAATGAATTTTTAATTTAAATATTAATTAATATCCCCTTTTTTCTTAACAAGAAAATGAGTGTCTGAGATTTATCCGTTAAAATGTGAGAAAAATTTGGTATATAAAATAACTCTCCTGATATAGTTTAGAAGTAGAATATTATTGGCATTTATTGCTAATAATCGTGTGCCCAAAAGCATAATTTTGAAAGAATCATCAATTAAATAAGGGCAAATCCTACAAAATCTACTTAACTTATACCCAATTTCAATTTAAAGTGAAGTAACTTTTTTTTTCTCAATTTAGCGTACCAAACATTTTTTTATTGCAATGTAAAACACTCGCAGGTTTCCGAGACATTTATCGGTTACCAAATTTTCCGACGACCAGTTTTATTGGCGACCCATCACCACTACCACATTCATCTATCACCACCACAACCACCATAACCTAACACCACCACCTTAATCTATGACCAACCACAACCGGTTGAGGTGGTGGTGTTGTGGTGGTAGTGAAAGCCGGTGGTGGTTGTAGTGGTGGTGGTGTTGGTGGATTGTGGTGATAGACAAAGGTGGTGATGGTTGATTATGACGGCTATGGTAGTGGTGGATTATGGCGGTTGTAGTGATAAATCAAGGTGGCGGTGGAAATAAATGAAGGTGGTAGTGGTGGGTCACCGGAAAATTTGGTAACCGGCTAAATAAATTAAAAACCCACTGATGGTTTTACATTGCAATCAAAATAAAAGTTTGATACAATAAATTGAAGAAAAGAAAATGGTGTACCTTAAATTAAAATTGAATATAAGTTTAGTATACTTTTATGTGATTTATACTAAACCTAATAGAGATTAAAAAGGCCGCTATAGGTTTTTTATTTAAAACAAGTCGCGATCGACTTGACCCATAAAATTTTCAACTCAAAACTTGAATGTGTATTAACTTTCAAGCTCGATATGGCGAGGTAATCAACACCCTCGAGCTCGGCTTGCCTCGATTTTATAAAGGAAGCTTAACACTATTCGACTCAAGTCGACCTATTTATATATATAACTAGGTTATTAACCCGTGAAATTCACGGGATTAAATGGAAAACCGTGAAATCGATAGAGAATGTATTATGTAAAGACATTTAACAGATAAATGAGCGATTGTTGAGAATTTGTGAGTAAATAATATGTTTGATCAATGTGATATAATAATGTAAGTATTAGATACTGAATGATGTGTGTAACAAACATGAATAAAAAAATTTTAAAAAAAATGATAAGACTATATATGTTGTTATGCAACTCTAATGACTCTACTTTTATCACTTTTCACTAACCTTATTCCAAGATTTAATGAGTAATACTCGAACTTTTATCAATTTAAGTACCTGATCATACATTCTAGCGATGGTAATTCTTCTATATCATTATATCTAAACCACCAATAAATTATAGCGATTGCCATCTTTTCAAAAAATTAAGTGGAGACCAAAATATGTTTGACTTATAATGTTGGCGGTAAAATAAAATAGTTATATATGTCTCGTAACAATTTATTAAACATCATAAGAATGTATCACCCTACCAAGGTATATTAAGTTATTAACTATTGTTTATATACATTATCCCATAGTGTGAGTAATAATAAAGTAACTCTTTCTTATTTAGCTATATAGCTTCAACACAGCCGGAACTTGCTTTGACTACACAACAGTGAACCATTTTGACTCGTAGCTAACTCGCTAAATTTTCCATTTCTATGTACAACAATCATTCATGGTAGACCTTTTAGTCTTGACGTTTCAACTCTAGTCTTATTGAAAGCTGAGTTGGTCTTCTTTTTACCAAAGTTAGATAGTCGTCAAAGTCACTACATTCACAGGGTTTTGTCAGTAGTTATCACTGAACCAAAAATTCATAAAATTTCATTTTAATGAGTTAAAGTTATACATAAGCCATATAGTTATAAATTTGATACTGAAGTCGAACCTTGGTTTGACATATACACTGCAATATTGTATTCTTTAGCATTGTTGGTCAACGGGAGAGCATCTGGTTCAAACTTTTGCTGTAATAAGTACTATATGCACAAATGATGCCATTTATGAAGATACATATAGAAACATGTCTGTTATGTGGAGGTACACATAATAAGTATTATTTGTATTCATAAGGTTGAATTCACGAACACCATTTCTTGATAATAATAACATCCAATGATCGACTTCTTGGAAGCTATCAAGAAACATGTCTGGTATGTGGAGATAAAATTTTGAGATAGAACCTTTGAGAAAAATAACATGACTCGTTTTATAATCCTTATAAACCCGTTATGACCAAAGGCACCATTTTTACAAACTTTTTTGAGAATTGCTCACCAAAAACCAATGTCGTCATTGTGGTATATTTGTACCTCCAGTTTTCTGATAGAATGCTTGTCCTTACAGATGCTCGTCGAGCTGCTATTTGCATCTCTGAAGGTTGTGACGCAGTTTTGATTATTGAGTTGTTTTGACATCTCTTAATAATGTTCCACCTCTGCAAAACATGCAATACAAAATGTATAAATATACATATACAACATGTTTGATAGAACACATGTTTGTCAAATTCTGACCCGACCATTTACGGAAAAAAAAAACAAAAAACAAAAAACAAAAAACAAAAAAAAAACTAATAAAGATTTTGAAGCCAAACCAACCTGACCCTACCTGCTTCAAACCCCACCAAAAAAAAAAAAAAAAAAAACATGTTTCAACCTCTTACCCGGCCTGCCCAACCCACCCATCTGACAACCTCTAGCCCAAAATTAAAAAGAAAATATAAAGATATGGGTTCGGTTAGTAAAAATATATAAATCAAGAGCCATACCTGAGCAGGTCTGGATGGCTTATCCATTCTTTGTTTAAATGCATTCGAATCCTACTGAATCGAAAACTTTGATGCTAAATCCTGGAGTAGCTTTATTCTCTTTTCTACCACTGGAGGTTTAGAGGCTAATTACTTCTCAACAAACTATCAAAAGTCAACATGCTGGTTAGATGTATATAAGGAGCACATGGCTTATCAAAACTCATACATAAAAGATCAGAAGATGCACCACTTGATTAATAAAGCATTCTAAACCATTCCCATATCTATCTTGAAATACATCCCTGAGGTCATGCAATTTAGAAAGATCAGAAAATCTTGCAGCAGCATGCATTAGGGATACAACAGTCTCTCTGCATTCTTCTGGGCATTGCCTGAATGAAACAAATACAGGACATTATGTACCAGATGGTAGAGTCATACAAAGCACATATAATTATGAAACTTACAACTCCAAATTCATCTGGCCAAATTTCAAACTACAAATAAGTTCTGAGATTTACACCGAAAATACTAATACGTTTAATGTACCTTATGTTTAATGGTGTGGTCATTCACTATGTAAAAACTGACTCTTGGCTCTCCGGTGGGTCATCATTATTCCTCCTTTACAATTCAGCTACCCCTTTAAATAGCTTTCCCCTGGTGCAACCTTTTTTCTCCTCATAAGAACTACTTCCTTCTTTGGATGGTATAGAGTTTAAACAATGATAAGGTGGTAAAGTCTCACGACGATGCTTGTGTTGACTATCAGCCATTAAAGATGACTTCAAGAAGTCAGCTAACTCATTCTAATGTCCAAAACCAATTTATAGATTGGTAATCAATGCTAATGTGTCAAATCGTTGCTAAAAAGCATAACTTTTTTCATGCAAGAACGATGCTTTTGTTGACTATCAGCCATTAAAGATGACTTCAAGAAGTCAGCTAACTCATTCTAATGTCCAAAACCAATTATAGATTGGTAAATCAATGCTAATGTGTCAAATCGCTGCTAAAAAGCATAACTTTTTTCACACAAGAATGATTGCGCCATCTTTTGCAATCCCAGATAACTACTCATACAATTTCATTAAAAAAAAAAAAAAAAAAAAAGCAAAATCAAGCATCCGAAAATTAAACTTCTGCTAAAAATACATACATTTCAAACACAACAATGTTTTAGACACCCACAAACAATGATAAGGTGGTAAAGTCTCATGACGATGCTTGTGTTGACTATCAGCCATTAAAGATGACTTCAAGAAGTCAGCTAACTCATTCTAATGTCCAAAACCAATTTATAGATTGGTAATCAATGCTAATGTGTCAAATCGCTGCTAAAAAGCATAACTTTTTTCACACAAGAATGATTGCGCCATCTTTATGCAATCCCAGATAACTACTCTATACAATTTCATAAAAAAAAAAAAAAAAAGCAAAATCAAGCATCCGAAAATTAAACTTCTGCTAAAAATCATACATTTCAAACACAACAATGTTTTAGACACCCACAAATCATTATAAATTTAAAATCACATACCTTTAAACCATCATAAAAAAATCGTCCCCCAAATTTTGGTTGAATCAAATTGACATGTTAAGTGCTTTTCTCACACTGTTTTTTCATTATTTATCATGATAAATGAATTTAAACACTAAAAAAGTGTCTATAAAAGCAACTTACTGAGTTGCAATATATGATGTTTGACCATCAACCTTAAATGATACGCCTTACAAAACTCTTGATTTTGTCCATCAAACTTCTTCCAAACTGGAAAAAAGAATGGAACTTTATAGGAGCGACAAAAAACACGTAACATATACACAAAAAAGTTAAATGAGAAAGAGTCGTGAATAACATACCAAATGCTCTTCTTGTGAGTCATGTAATATGGTAGACATTGTCATGTGAGATTTCGAACCTGAAAGCATAAGATATAATAAAGTACCTCAAGTCGGTGCCAGAGTCATTTCGATGTAGAAAATTTCAAATCATTTACTTATTAGTGGTTCGATTTGGTGTGCTTAATTATCTCACGTTGGTCAAACAAATTTTTTTTGCTAAACGGGTAACCTGTTAAATAGGGTGAAAGTCTCCAAAAGTGTTGCTAATGCAACTCTTAAATCTTCTATTCAAAGATTTGGATTCTTATTTTAATAACATTGTTTTAGTTGTTTATAGCTTTTGGGAAATTAATAGTGATTGCAAACTCATATCTGGTCACTATATCGTGATAATCGGTTTAGACTCACATTCTACCACCCCCTTGTGTTATAATGTGCAGATACAAACTCATAACTGGTTACTATATCTTGACAACGCTCGTCAATTACTTGTCTACTTTGGAGTGGAGATCGATACAACTTTCCCTCGCAGGCAATTGTATAAGCAATTTGGAAAAGTAATATATATGGTGTATTAAAATGTGCTAAGAAAATATGCACATGGAATCTGCAACTCTTTCCTTTATGTTTACTTTTGTATTTAGTAGCAGGTACATGAATTAAGCTCGCAAGTTAACATGAAGGAAAATATTAATTGAATTACTTTCCATGAACCAATTATAAACCAAAATACCTTGATAATCCAATTAGAAACCTGAACTGATTGGATGTGTGTTATTAGAAACATTAACATTGTGTGAGATCTACCAGACAACATCTTGTTCTCATTACGATTTACCCCCATGGGATATGAGTTGTTGATGAGTGTGTAAATACTCATCATTTTATACCCATTTAAGACACAAAAATGACCAAAAACAACCAAATATATTGCAGATATCCTTGGTTTTGTGTTTTTATGTGTTTCAGGTACGAAGGATTGAAAACGGAGCGAAAATGGGCATTTTTGGATTGACTCGACAACAATGGTGAATGTGATCAAGAAAAGTCAAAGACAATCCCAAAAATACCAAAATGACACAAATGGCCCTTGGATAATTTCAGAGTTACAAGATTGGTCTCTAGCTTTTGAGAAATGGCAGATTGGGTCCTTGAAGATTGCAAAATTTACACCTTTGGTCCTTGGATTAATTCTCATTTATCCTAAAACTATCCTCTAAAAACAATACAACCGGATCCACTAAAAACTAAAACACAACCCACCCTATTCAAACTCAGCCCACATCCGCTAAACTTAAACCCAGCCCATCACAGCCCACTAACATTAAAACCCGACCCATCCCACACCTAAAACTAACACCGGTCAATAAGAAGGGTCAAACCCCCTTTTTCCTTGGTTAAATTCCCAATCGAACTAACCCTAATTCCCCAACCCACCATTTATCTTCTTTACCCTATTACCCGCCCAAACCACTCACCTCTCCCACTTTTACCTGCTACACTCCACCTCCCCTCCTCAAAAGCTCCCCTCTTCACCATCTCCTAGATACCATTCACGGGATTCCTTGCCACCTCACCAATCCGTGTGATAAAATGGGCGCCAAAACGTTTTTAATGGTTAGATCAAACTTACTTTAATCCAACGACTGGAGTTGCTCCAAAGAAGCACAAAGAGAGTTCCAAGGCAGTTTTATCTCTCAGAAGAAGCACACGAGTGAAGACCTTTAGGTTTAGTTTTTTCAGTATAAATAGATAGCATTGTAGCCAATTTTTGGCAGGATTAGTTTAGCATAATATTAGTAAGGTACTTGTATTTTCCTTCCTGTATTGTAATTTTAATATTCAGTTAATGCAAGTTTAAGTTTTTCTTAAAAGTCAACTTTGGTCAACCTTATTGTACTACTGCTTATTAAGTTTCCTATGTGCTTATTTATTGTGTTATTGCTTATTTAGATGAATGTGAACCTAGGTTGACAAGTCTGAGTTTAGTTGGATAATCTTGTTCTAAAAACTCATAGTCAAGTCAAAACAGTCAAATAAGCTTAGCTTATTTGACTGCTTATTGCTCTGAGAAAAGTTGTTCATAAAGTTTTAATTAAGTTATCTTATCAGTTTTCAACCAGAATCATCACTTAATTTGATCTAAAACAGTCAAAAATTTCAAAATCAGTGTTATATGGAGTGTTTGGTTTAAGCTGTTTGAATGGGTTAAGTGGGTCAAACTGGTTTGTACTGTGCATTTGCAAGTTAGTCAGTTTTGATTTAACTTATTTCAGACTTAACAAGTTGTTTTCAGTCCACTTTTTGAGTTTTTGATCCTTTTGTAGAATCTAGTAGATTAGGTGGAAACTTGGCCCCTCAACTGCTTAATATAAGCTTGGATAAGCTGAGCTTGGATTGTGTTTGCTTTTTACATTTCATTAGCTGCACTATGGTCAGAACTAGCATAGGTTTAGCCCCATTGTTGTTGCATTAGTCTAAGTACAAAAATTCCAAGTCTGCTTGTTTCAGTCAAAACAGTCTCACTTGCCAATTTTTTTATCTTAATTTTAAGGCAGTTAAAGTAGGAGTTAAAATCTGATAATTGTTTTTCAAGTAGTATGTAGGTTAATGTTCATCTGTTTCAGCTTAACTTAGGATTTAAAGCTTTTTAGATTGCTTATTTTTAGTCTGCAAATTGCCCCCCAAACCTGTCCTGAGCCTGCACTCCACCCTGAACCTGTTTTGCCCTTTTTGGCCAGCTGATCTAAGGCCTAATTAGGGTAGCAAATGACATAGGAATTTGGGCATTTCTGGCCTGGTTGTAGTACTTCATATGAACTTCAAGTAGTAGCTTTTGGAATTCATCAATCAACCCTTTTTTAGCTTATTTATCAGCTGCAAAGTAGGACTAGAGGCCATTTAGAATCTGTCATTACAATAAGCTGTGCAGCAGCTTTTCAGCTTATTTCTTTGGCTTATTTGAGTGTTCTGAGTTAATTTATGCTTTAATTAGTCCCATGATTCCTTCCTGAGCTTTTTGAGAATTTTGGTCAACCGTAGCTTATTTTGAGCTTATTCCCAAACTGCTTATTGGGCTGTTCAGCTTATTTAAGCTGATTCAGTTCTTGATTTTATTTTTCCTAGTTTCAGAATAGTTTAAAGTATTTTCATAATTTTCTAAGTTGTTTCACTATTTTTAAATGATTTAAATAGTTTAAATTAGTTTTAAATTCATATTAATTAATTAAAAAGCCAAAAAATATTTTTCTTTTTCCCAAAATTTTCTTTTGTCATTTAGAATGTAGGAAAAATAGTTTGATACCCGTAGGATTTATATTTCATAGATTTCATGTTTTAGTTTATCACGTTTACGTTTTTTAATTACGTTAATTGTTTTTAGTTGTATATTTTTTTTTAAAGATTTCCTAGCCTATTTATTGTTTACCGTAGTTGTAACCCAAATCCAAAATCTCTCAATTTGTATCTCAAACACGATTCACAAACCCGATTGCACAAATTCCATTCAACTCTCATCGGGGATAACGAACCGGGTCACACATACTTCACTTGTGTTTCCTTGGAAATAAATATGACTTGATTTTAACCGATCAAATTTTGGCGCCGCTGCCGGGGAGGGCTGTAGCGAATTTTAAAATCTCGTTTGTCGGTTCGTGTTTTATAAATCATCTTTGTGAAGGTTTGTAGTAAATTTGTGAATATTTTCTAAAAAAAAAAAAAAAAAAAAAAAAAAAAAAAAAAAAAAAAAAAAAAAAACACACAAACACAAACACTTTTCCTAAAGTGTTTACAAAACGAAAAAAATAAATAATATATCCTCACTTTATTGAAAGTGTTGTAAACCAAAAAAGATCCAACAAAACAAATCGTGAGTTAATTATTTTCGGAATATCTCAAAATTACAACCTATACAAGTGGTTTAAGGATGGTTTGACATTAAATTGACGAACCGAAAGAGGCGGGTTTTTAATCAGCTTTCGAGCGGACCTTTGCTTCTCCGCCACTCTGCGATTAGTTTTGTGAGAAACGAATTTTGATTGACGAATCGATCCAAAAATATTGTGTTAATATCCAAAAATCCAAAAATATTTTCATTTTCAAATTTGGTTTTCTTTTTAAACTTTTGTTTCTTTGTGGAGTATGAGCACCCGTGCTTCTTCACCAAATCTTCTTTCACCAGTTTCAAATCCCGAAAGAATTATTCGTCGAGGTCGACGTCTTGATTTTCAAGACGTTGAAGATATGGCTGACGATAATAACACGGGTGGGAATCATAATAATGTGCCAGCCCCCGATCTCCGAACGATGGAGGAGTTGTGCCAACCAACCATGCAAGGACGGGGCGGACCTATTGCTCCCGTCAACATCCAAGCCGCGGATTTTGGACTTAAACATCATATGATCCAACAAGTCCAAACTTCGTGCCAATTTCATGGTTTGCCGGGTGAAGATGCAAACAAGCATCTCGATAAATTCATCACGGTAACCCAAAGTATGAAACAACAAGGGGTCACCGATGACGCCCTTCGCTTATATCTTTTTCCTTATTCATTGACGCATCATGCCACCGCTTGGTTTGATCGTCTTCCCAAGAATTCAATTCATAGTTTTCGATGAAATGACTTCAAAATTCTTGGCGAAATATTTCCCACCATCGATGGTGACGAAGTTAAGGAATGATATATGCAACTTCCGCCAGCTTCCCGATGAATATTTATTCGAAGCTTGGGAACGTTATAAGCTATCCATTGATCGATGTCCTAATCATAATATGTTGCTTGTTACCATTATAGACACATTCTATAATGGTTTAACATTAAGACATCGTGACACGATCAATGCTGCGGCCGGTGGTACCTTTATGAAAAGGCGACCCGAAGAGTGCCAAGATTTAATTGAAAATATGACTGCCCACCACAATTATTGGGATTCCTCTGCCGAGAGGACCGAGTCAACTAAATCTATCACTACGGACTCTTCACCCGATATTACCGCACTCACTAAAAGGATGGATGATTTGTCCACCGCTGTCTTGAGAATACATCAAAATCAGATTCAAAATAACAATAATCATCAAGTCAATGTGGTCAGTCAAAGCTGTGAAACATGTGGTGGTCCACACCCATATTTTGAGTGTCCAGCCACCGGTGGCAACACTCAAGAGAGCGTTTATGCTGCTTCGGGATCCTATAATCAGGGAGGTAACACTTACCAACCCCAAGGAGACCGTAATCTTCTCAGCTATCGTTCCAACAATTTTCTTGGACCACCCGGTTTCAACTCTCAAAATCCAAATGGGCAGAACCGAAATGCCCAATTCAATCAAAACCAAAACCGAATGAACCAAGGTTTCCAAGGTTCTCAAAATCAAGGTTTCCAAAACCAAGGTTTTCAAAACCAAGGTAATCAAAACCGAGTTCAAAATCAGGGAAATTTCAACCAAAATCTGGGGAATGTTCAAAACCGAGGAAAAAATTTCAATCAAAACCAAGGTTTTAACCAAAATCAAACGTCCACGGAGGAATTGTTGAAACAATTCATGAAATCCCAAGATGAAACCAACCGGTTGATGGCCACCCAAATAAATGAGATCAGAAAATCTTTAAATGATCGACCCTCGGGCTCAGGAACTCTTCCTAGCACCACGATCGCTAACCCGAGGGCGATGTAAAGGCGATCACAACAAGGAGTGGTGTCCAATACAAAGGACCCAAAATTCCGACTACCTCTTCTTCTCTTCCTCCCAAGGTAGTTGAAATTGAGACCGAGGTGACAACGGACAAAGTGCATTCTTCAAGTTCACAAAGTACCGCACACGTCCAACCTCCGGTCGACCAAACTCAAATTCCGAAACCCGATGTTCCGTAGACCAATCCTAAGCCCTCGATTCCATATCCTTCGAGGCTTAATGATCAGAAGCTTAAAGAAAAAACCAATCAACAAATGGAAAAATTCTTCCAAATTTTCAATGAGTTGCATTTTGATATAAGCTTCGCCGATGCTCTCGTTCTTATGCCCAAGTTTGCATCTACACTAAAAAGTTTGCTAAGCAACAAAGATAAGTTGACTGAGATGGCAAAAACCCCGCTTAATGAGCAATGCTCGGCGGTTCTCCTCAAAAAGCTTCCCGAAAACCTCGGAGACCCCGGCAAGTTTTTAATCCCATGTGATTTCTCGGGGATGGTTCAATGCTCCGCCTTGGCCGATCTTGGCGCAAGCATTAACCTTATGCCACTCTCGGTATGGAAGAAATTATCTCTTCCCGAGCTTACATCCACTTGCATGACACTCGAGCTAGCGGACCGTACTATAACGCGTCCACTTGGAATAGCCGAGGATGTTGTTGTGAAAGTAGGAAAGTTCCACTTTCCTACTGACTTTGTTGTGGTAGACTTTGATGCTGATCCTAGAGTTCCC
Organism: Artemisia tridentata subsp. tridentata; assembly: GCA_021014915.2. NCBI lineage: Eukaryota > Viridiplantae > Streptophyta > Magnoliopsida > Asterales > Asteraceae > Artemisia > Artemisia tridentata. Next base: position 166,299,117 of record CP139501.1, on the reverse strand, counting down.
CTCATTTTGGGTAGAGCTTTCTTAAGGACGAGCCGTGCTCTCATTGATGTATATGCTGAAGAGTTAACCATTCGTGTTGAAAATGAAGAAGTCACGTTTAACATCAATCAGAACTCTAAACCTCTAACCAAAAGCACCGTTGCTACGGTTAATCAAAAATCTAATATCGTAATTGCTTCCGAAAGAAGTGATTCGATACTTTCAAGATTCGAGGTTAAGAGTTCTTCAGAAAAACGTGCTGAGCTTAAATCAATGAAAATTACCCCTGGCACAAGCAAATGGTTTGAGAAATGTGTTGGGGAAGTAAAAAGTGTTTTTGATTACGATGAACAAGATCCGGAGACCACAACGGAAATGGTGGATATTGCTAGCTCTAAGAGCACACCACTTGTCCCATCTCCGGAATCAGTTTGTCGTATCGAGATTGTTGATTCTATGGATGGAACTAAAAATTCCACTCCCATTTCTGCACCAATCTTATCCGACTCTTCCATTACTTCTCCTCTGATTGAGGGAAGTGATATCTATATGGAAGAGCTCGAGATGTTCTTATTTGATGCTCCAATTTCGCCGGAAATTGTTGAGCCCGATGGTGATCCGGGGGGAGATGCTCCGTTACTAGAAAAAATGATATTTGATGAACCGTTATTTTTCTCCCCCCGAAGGAAGTTATTGTTGAAGATAAGCCGTCAGATCCTTCGGAGCTCGAGCTCTAGGATCTTGTTCCCGAATATGAGAATTTTATCTTTGACACGGCTGAAGAGAGTAGTGGCAATCCCACTTCTCATTCTGATTTTTCTATCCCGGCTTATGAAGCCTTTTCTTTTGATATCGATCTTTTGGAAGAGACGAGTAGTGGCAGTACCACTTCTCTTGCTTATACCTCTCTTCCCGAGTATGACTCATTTCTCTTTGATAAAAATGATCCGTTTATCTTCGAAGAGTTCTCCAGTGAACTCTCTCAGCCGGAATTTGATCATTTTTATTTCGAGATTGAGAATGACTCTAGTGTGGGGGGAGATGTTATTGATCTTAAGGATTTTGTTCTTGAAGATTTTATCCCGACCCTCCCTCCCGTTGAAGACGATATGGCCTTTGATGATGAAGAGTTTTTTATGATCATCATAAAAATCTTGCTTCTCTTCATCACATATGGTGTGATTTCTCTTTCCCTTTTCTCCTTCGGGAATGAGGACACCATCTTTGACCCCGGTATCATCCTTAATAGTTTTCACTATTAAAAATACCGCGGGTTTATCTCATCGGTGTGGAACTTTCTGATGTTCAAGTGTTTATCCAAACAATTTGAATGAAAGTCCGATTGAGATTGGTTTCCACTTGCTTCCCCATGGACAAATGAATTCGGGGTCGAGTCAAGCTAGTGACTCGGTAAACAAAAACATTAGCCTTGCATGGGTAAACGCCCATGTTTCTGACTTCTCTCTATTTTCTAACAACTAAGTGTGGGGGAGTCCCACTGTGCTTGCCTTTTGTGTGTTGTTTGCTCTGATTTTCAGGTTTCCCTTGGATAGTGATGATTGCCGCGCCTGTTTTCAATCCAGCCGCCCAATATCCTATCCTTTTGCTAACATTTATCTAGGGATATCTTTTTAATCCTTTTTGTGAAAAATTGAGATTTCGTTTCCACACTTGGCCATTGGTATTACCTTTTTACGTTCTAAGTGGCGACATAATAGCCGGTACTTTGAATATTGAGGGCAATATTCAATTCTAAGTGTGGGGGGGAATTCTCGCGAATTTTGTCACTTATGTACCTTCTAGTGCCCTAGTACCCCCGTTTTGACCAAATTTTTAAAATTTTTTGTCTTTTTTTTAAATAAAAAAGTGTGTTATGTTTAGTCTTGATTAGGTTAGAACAAAGGGAATCCTGACTCTGCTAGAGTGTTGATCTAGCTGCTTCCTTAACGTTTAGACTAAGGTTTTACGATGTATGCAAATGAAAATGCTAAGCGTAGAATAGTTGGTTTTCTTTAGAGCTTATACAAGTAATCTATGGCTTTTCCTCCCAGTAGCTCCTAATCTGACTTAATAAGTGCTTATTTTTCAAACATTTGAACACACAAAATCATTTTTTCATACGATTTTGAAAAAGACTAGTTCAAAGATTTATTTAAACTTCGGAACAAGCATATGTCAGAATAATGCAAAATGAAAGTGAGACGTTGCTTGAAAGTTGCAAAAAGTTAAGTAATAAATAAATGTGCTGAAAAGCTAAGGTTCAAGATCGGCCCTTGGATCCTTATTTCCGGAAGGCGTTTAGGTCTTGGCTACCCTCTTACACCGGCCCTTGGACCCTTAATTCTGAAAGGCGTTAAGGTCTTGGAACTCTCCGTTGTAACGGCCCTTGGATCCTTTATTCCAGGAAGGTTTAAGGTCTTGGATCCCGTGAAACTCCGTTAGTTTATGTTGCACAAAAAAAAAAATGATGATGAAAAATGAAAAAATAAAAAGGAAATAAAATGGAATGATATTGCAAAATGCAATATATTTGGAAACTTGCTTGTTGTGAATTTTAAATCTATCTTTCAACTAGTATTAGTCAAAGTTTTATAAAAACGTCGATTTTTGTGATCAAAATTTTGAAAATCAAGCACATTCACCTAACTTAAATAAATGTGGGAGTGAAAAGTTAAGTCTCGGCTTACATAGATTATTAGTATAAGTAGTGTTAGCATTTTACAAAAACATTTGCACATTGAGTTTAAGCTTAGTTGGGAGTATAAAAAGAGGATGACGATTTCAATTCCCTGGAGACACCCATTTTGTGTGAATCCCGTTCCATGATACCATTTTTGAGAATCAAGCATGTTATCTATTTTGTTCTAAGTTTAAATTTCTCGCATTTAATAAAAAGTCGAAACGGGGTATACTTGGTTCCTTTCATTACTTCATATGATTGGATTGCTAGGGACTAGCAATAGTTTAGTGTGGGGGATTTGATGAGTGTGTAAATACTCATAATTTTACACCCATTTAAGACACAAAAATGACCAAAAACACCCAAATATATTGCAGATATCCTTGGTTTTGTGTTTTTATGTGTTTCAGGTACGAAGGATTGAAAACGGAGCGAAAATGGGCATTTTTGGATCGACTCGACAACAATGGTGAATGTGATCAAGAAAAGTCAAAGACAATCCCAAAAATACCAAAATGACACAAATGGCCCTTGGATAATTTCAGAGTTACAAGATTGGTCTCTAGCTTTTGAGAAATGGCAGATTGGGTCCTTGAAGATTGCAAAATTCACACCTTTGGTCCTTGGATTAATTCTCATTTATCCTAAAACTATCCTCTAAAAACAATACAACCGGATCCACTAAAAACTAAAACACAACCCACCCTATTCAAACTCAGCCCACATCCGCTAAACTTAAACCCAGCCCATCACAGCCCACTAACATTAAAACCCGACCCATCCCACACCTAAAACTAACACCGGTCAATAAGAAGGGTCAAACCCCCTTTTTCCTTGGTCAAATTCCCAATCGAACTAACCCTAATTCCCCAACCCACCATTTATCTTCTTCACCCTATTACCCGCCAAACCACTCACCTCTCCCACTTTTACCTGCTACACTCCACCTCCCCTCCTCAAAAGCTCCCCTCTTCACCATCTCCTAGATACCATTCACGGGATTCCTTGCCACCTCACCAATCCGTGTGATAAAATGGGCGCCAAAACGTTTTTAATGGTTAGATCAAACTTACTTTAATCCAACGACTGGAGTTGCTCCAAAGAAGCACAAAGAGAGTTCCAAGGCAGTTTTATCTCTCAGAAGAAGCACACGAGTGAAGACCTTTAGGTTTAGTTTTTTCAATATAAATAGATAGCATTGTAGCCAATTTTTGGCAGGATTAGTTTAGCATAATATTAGTAAGGTACTTGTATTTTCCTTCCTGTATTGTAATTTTAATATTCAGTTAATGCAAGTTTAAGTTTTTCTTAAAAGTCAACTTTGGTCAACCTTATTGTACTACTGCTTATTAAGTTTCCTATGTGCTTATTTATTGTGTTATTGCTTATTTAGATGAATGTGAACCTAGGTTGACAAGTCTGAGTTTAGTTTGGATAATCTTGTTCTAAAAACTCATAGTCAAGTCAAAACAGTCAAATAAGCTTAGCTTATTTGACTGCTTATTGCTCTGAGAAAAGTTGTTCATAAAGTTTTAATTAAGTTATCTTATCAGTTTTCAACCAGAATCATCCCTTAATTTGATCTAAAACAGTCAAAAATTTCAAAATCAGTGTTATATGGAGTGTTTGGTTTAAGCTGTTTGAATGGGTTAAGTGGGTCAAACTGATTTGTATTGTGCATTTGCAAGTTAGTCAGTTTTGATTTAACTTATTTCAGACTTAACAAGTTTTTTTCAGTCCACTTTTTGAGTTTTTGATCCTTTTGTAGAATCTAGTAGATTAGGTGGAAACTTGGCCCCTCAACTGCTTAATATAAGCTTGGATAAGCTGAGCTTGGATTGTGTTTGCTTTTTACATTTCATTAGCTGCACTATGGTCAGAACTAGCATAGGTTTAGCCCCATTGTTGTTGCATTAGTCTAAGTACAAAAATTCCAAGTCTGCTTGTTTCAGTCAAAACAGTCTCACTTGCCAATTTTTTTATCTTAATTTTAAGGCAGTTAAAGTAGGAGTTAAAATCTGATAATTTTTTCAAGTAGTATGTAGGTTAATGTTCATCTGTTTCAGCTTAACTTAGGATTTAAAGCTTTTTAGATTGCTTATTTTTAGTCTGCAAATTGCCCCCCAAACCTGTCCTGAGCCTGCACTCCACCCTGAACCTGTTTTGCCCTTTTTGGCCAGCTGATCTAAGGCCTAATTAGGGTAGCAAATGACATAGGAATTTGGGCATTTCTGGCCTGGTTGTAGTACTTCATATGAACTTCAAGTAGTAGCTTTTGGAATTCATCAATCAACCCTTTTTTAGCTTATTTATCAGCTGCAAAGTAGGACTAGAGGCCATTTAGAATCTGTCATTACAATAAGCTGTGCAGCAGCTTTTCAGCTTATTTCTTTGGCTTATTTGAGTGTTCTGAGTTAATTTATGCTTTAATTAGTCCCATGAATCCTTCCTGAGCTTTTTGAGAATTTTGGTCAACCGTAGCTTATTTTGAGCTTATTCCCAAACTGCTTATTGGGCTGTTCAGCTTATTTAAGCTGATTCAGTTCTTGATTTTATTTTTCCTAGTTTCAGAATAGTTTAAAGTATTTTCATAATTTTCTAAGTTGTTTCACTATTTTTAAATGATTTAAATAGTTTAAATTAGTTTTAAATTCATATTAATTAATTAAAAAGCCAAAAAATATTTTTCTTTTTCCCAAAATTTTCTTTTGTCATTTAGAATGTAGGAAAAATAGTTTGATACCCGTAGGATTTATATTTCATAGATTTCATGTTTTAGTTTATCACGTTTATGTTTTTTAATTACGTTAATTGTTTTTAGTTGTAATTTTTTTTAAAGATTTCCTAGCCTATTTATTGTTTACCGTAGTTGTAACCCAAATCCAAAATCTCTCAATTTGTATCTCAAACACGATTCACAAACCCATTGCACAAATTCCATTCAACTCTCATCGGGGATAACGAACCGGGTCACACATACTTCACTTGTGTTTCCTTGGAAATAAATATGACTTTATTTTAACCGATCAGTTGTACATTGACATGTTTACCAAGCAAGGTTAACAGGCTTGTGCACGAACCTTTATACTTTCAATGCCAAGGAATGGATCTTTTAAGAGCTCTTTTGCAAGCAATCTTTAAGACACATAGACTAAGCACTTCTCAATGGGCTCATTGACTTGTGGATCTTTGACTTTTAAGAGACCACTGGGCTGGGCTTTATACCCAGCAAGATGGGAGACGAAGATAACACATCTAGATTGTGTGATAGCATGTCTCTATGTGCTAGAAAAACCATATGGTGTTTGGATGTGCATTGTGTAGGTCATTGATATTTGACTAATCAGAATCTAATAACCACTTTATAACAAATACGTAGTGTTTAACAAATGAAGTTGCAAGCACATAATACAATGTTGCAGCTAATTTTTTAATATATTTCTTTAGCGTGCCCAAAACTGATTCTGAAACAATAACGCAAACATATCTAGGTGACAGGAAATAGTTGATTGAAGTGGAACTTACCGAAATAAACTTCTACATGTTTGTGCTTTGACTTTTGCATTCGTTGTATCCATATTTACACGTAATCAATTATAGTAGCATATTCCGAATGAATATACGTTGGCAAGTTCATTATATTCTTCATCATACAGCTAGGGGCCATGAATTCAAGAGTTCCTGCAATCCAATGAACAGATTTATAAAGCCCCAAATTAGTCATGACATATGTTGAACGTTCTCATCTAACACACCCTACAAACAACATATTATTGTTTAAAAACACAATAAGCAGGAAAAACACTTTTAATAACAGTGGCAAACACCCTTAATAAAGACACAGACTTATGTGATTCATGAAAAATCAATAAGCAAATAAAACACTTTCAATAAGCAATCGCAAATAAATAAAACTTTGTTCTTTTTTTCCCAAATCATAATCATTGGAGTAAAAACTACTTAACCTAATCAGCAAGAATAACATAAGGGGCAAAACAATCTATACTTTATAGAAACTTTTCAAATGAAAGCCCAACTGCATACGTCGAAGTATATTGTTGTATTGCAATATCAAAACTCAAAGCAACTGAAAGTAAAAATGATTAAGTTTCAGATAAGAAGTACAATTAGTCCACTTCTATCAGCACAAAATATCATCATGTTCATAACTTCATAATATTATATTAATCCAATTTAAAACTACAATGATTTTTCTTTCTCATTAGCTAATCCCATTCTGACCCGTTTACACACTTTTGTACGTGATTTAAAAGCAAATATCATTACTACGAAATACAACATGAGAAGATGAAGAATGACAAAGCAAGTTATAGTTAGTCTTACTCGAGATTTCTTAGGCAATATACCCTGGAGTTTCTTTAATATCATCACATCTTCCCTGTAGTAGCAAATAAAGATGAAGTTTTTGATTTCAAATTAAGATTTTTAACAAATATAACCAAAAGAGAAAAGAGCAAAAAAAGGACAAACCTTTCCATCTGGATCATAACACACAGTTTCTATGAATGGCTCATCACGTGCTTGAGCCAAGCTCTAAAAACTCAATAGTGATTAAATCAAACTCGTGATAAAGTTTTTCAGCAAAGAATCAAAAAAGGATTAGTTCATCGATCAATTTATACCTACGAAACTATAGTTCTTCGTCAAGTCTTTCATGAGTGTTCTTCCTGAGCCATCCATGAGCCACAATCATTAATGAATCTCCAAACCACCTGCACAAAACACACAAACCAAACTCATTTAGACAAACACTTGGTGTGCCTCATATAATCGAAAACAATCTTCATGTCAAATGAATTAAAATAAAGAAACACATATGATAAAAATCAAGATTTTACCTTCTTTTTTTTTTGTCCATGAAATTCATTCATCATTCTTTATGAACTCGTTAAAACCTAAAACGCAAAAAAATTAGAATTGAAGATTCAAATTGATAACAAAATCAAATGAATAACAATATACATATCGTCAAAAGAAAACAATGGTTGTCTCTTTCACACCTTTTTCATTCAAATTCATCAGATCCTAATCATATCTTCCTGTCTTTCTGAATCATAGGTGGTGCGAGGGGTTTGAATCATAGCATCCTGAATCATGTTTTCGATTTTACCAATAGCTGATTTGCGGATGAAGATAGTTGGTGGGAATGATGAATGGTGGTTTAGGGTTCATTGTTTAGAAGATCCGGTTACTTGAATTGTTGGATGAATATGGTCCGAAAATATTGCTTCTTCCTTTCAAAGCTTTGAAATTTTTAATTTTCACCCAAAAATAAGTCAGACCTGTTTAATTTCTTTAATTGACTACCGAAAATAATGTTATGTTTAAATTGTTATAGCAAAATAACTATTGTAGACACTCTAAAAATTCAGCATTTACTTTTTAAAGGGGCATTTAATGTCTTTTTCAACTGCTGTATATTAGAATATATAGATACGAAAAATATGTGAATGACACATATGCAAAGGATACAGATGTAAGAGAACCTAAGCTTACTAGACCTTATGACTTTTACGTGTGTGAGTATTTTGATACTAAAATTTAACTTGAAAGTTCACTCGAGCAGTTAGAGTTTGAGCTTAACTCGATTCAAACTCTAAATTTTAGGTGTAATGTGAATCGAGTAATCGACACAACTGCTTGCGCGCGAGTTATATTTTTAATTTACACCAATAACTATGGATCATAACAATATAGGCAAAACTAATAAAAAAAGAATTTGGGTGGAGACACTAAAGTTGATATCGGACAAATTTTCACTGATTCATTTAAGAGGTTAACAAAAAACAAAGGTCCTACCGGGAGTCGAACCCAGGTCGCTGGATTCAAAGTCCAGAGTGCTAACCACTACACCATAGAACCTTTTTGAATGAAAATCGGAAAGAGCATTTATAAAGGTTTTAGTAAGCCCTAGGCGCTCCTGTTGCATGGTTGAGACTTGAGATTGATTAGTTATTACGTGTATAAGAATTGCCGTAAGCAAAAAAAGATATCAAGGTTTTTTACACATGTGTATAATAAATTGATAAAAGTCGACTTTTTTTAACTAAATTTATACTATAAATCTTTATTTTATCAATTTTCTTAAACCTGCTGACTAAAAGTCTAAAACAAACAGCATTGTTTTCAACGGCTAAAACAAAGAGAATGTAAGGATGGTGTTAATCAAATGAAACATTTCTTAATTTTTTATTAGTTATTCTGTATTAATTTTAAAGAGGTTTTATCTTTGCAAAAGAGCTAAAGTTTTAGAAAACACATTAAAAATGATTTTGTATATTTCATTATGAAGAAGTAAAGTGGATGTTTTGATTTACAGATGACACAAGAAAAACATCAAATTGTGTTTTTGTAATTTTCTTAATTAGGACACTGAAATTTACGGTTTAGCGAAGAGTTTTTTAGAACATTACTTTATGAGCAAAAATTAAATTAAATATGAGTGATTGGATTTTCTACCCAAGATTTGTCATTGCGTACATGCTATTTTGTTTTGACGACAAACATATTTCACTTTCTTTTACTACATGGGTAGATTTTGATTTGATAAACAATTTTTTATTAAGTCAATAATCTTGATCAACTAATTAAAAAGTCAATAAAGAATTTACATATTTAATCGTTTTATAAACATTAAGGCATTTTGGTATTTTTCATACTCAATTCCACTTTTGGACAAAATTGAGGCATACTCTTTACATGTACATATAACGAAATTATTAAAGTCAACCAAATTCGAACCGTTAACTCTATAAATAGAAATGGAGTTTTGGACCACTTAGACAAAAACAATCCAAAATGCAAAAACTGTTTTCTCAATATGGTCGTCTTATTCACAATCCTACATTCATTTCCAATACCAATTCCTCCATTATCACTTTGCAATCAAGAAGAATTCACCATGATCATTCATCATTCAAAACCAAAGAACAACAACAAGATCATCAAAAACGTATTTACGATGTTATAATCTTCGGAGCATCTGGATTTACAGGAAAATACGTCGTAAAAGAAGCTCTTAAGTTCCTAAATAATTCTCCAAGTTCACCTCTTAAAACCCTAGCATTAGCTGGCCGAAACCCTAAAAAACTTTCTGAAACCCTAGCATGGGCGTCTACGACCCCTTTACATTGTCCCGTTCCCTTTGTTATAGCTGATACTTCCAATCCAGCGACGCTACATCGCATGGCTTCACAAGCTAAGCTCATTCTAAACTGTGCTGGTCCTTTTCGTTATCATGGAGAACCTGTAGTAAATGCTTGTGTTAATGCGGGTTGTGATTACTTAGATATTTCGGGTGAATCGGATTTTATTGAGAGGATGGAAGCTGTTTATCACGAAAGAGCGGTCGAGAATGGTAGTTTGATGATATCAGCATGTGGAATTGATTCAGTTCCCGCAGAGTTAGGGTTTTTGTTTAATTCCATGCAATGGGTTTATCCGGCTGTGGTGAATCGGGTTGAAGCTTACATGAACCTTGAATCAGATATAAAGGTGGTGGCTAATTATGCGACGTATGAATCTGCGGTTTTGGGGCTTGCTAATGTTGATAAGTTGAAGGAGTTACGGCAATTCAAACTGAGAACAGCTCGACCTTCGGTAAGCTAATTACACTATAGCGTTTTCAACCTTTAGTGATGGAAGGATTCATTGCAAAAGTCCAAATTAAATGTCGTCTCTAATTTCTTAATATTGCAAACCCTATAACTTCTAAATAAAATAGTCACGAATAAACTAGCGAAGATGATCAAACAAACATGAAAATGAATTTTATGTACATTTGATTCTTATTTGTTTGTGTTATTTTCTTTAACGCCTTGATGAACGAACACGTTTATTTTCTTAACAAACAAATGTGAACACATAAATACTTCCATTTGGTGAGGCATTCATGACATCAAGCCATTTGTTTATTTATACTTAAACAAAAGAACAAACACATTTTGTCTTTGTTCAATTTTTACCGCCCTAGCCACTTCAAACGTTTTGGTCTTATGTATGTCTTTGTCATCTTTTATTTTTCAAGCTTTAACCGATCGAGTCTCAATTTCAATTCTTACAGTTTATTTGGGTTACGTAGCTAAACTTTCCATGAATCCATATATGTACACAAGCAAGAGTATCAAATAGGTCTTATTTTGAAACTACGATAGCCTACAACTGGTTTGAGCCACCCTCATACGATGCAAACGAGTTGGCAGGTAGAATTAAATATCGTGTTTAAAAACCAGTTAATCAAATTAGTGTCACTAACTTTATTTAACAGCATGACAAAATAGAAAAAAAGTTTATGGACCGCCTCGTAATAAATGATATCATAAATATCTCCCTATCTAAGTTTGTCTTAAGATTAATGTTAACGACGATTTTTTTACCCATGCTCCACTACGGGGCGCAATCAGGAATCGTTTCTAGAATCGATAGGTAACTGCAGAGACTATTTATGTATTTTCCTTACATAAAAGTCCATGGATTTAACTTTAGGACTGTTTTTGTAATCATATGTAACGACAAGGACCACTTTTGCAACTTTTCTAGAACTATTTTTGCAACTTGAGTAAACTGGAGGGGACTTTTTGTTAGACAAACAAGCCCTAGAGTTAACTTAAGGACTAATTTTGTAATCGTAAGTAAACGGTAGGGACTATCTTTGCAACAAAAGTAAACAAGAGGGACTATTTTTATATTTTTACCAATATTTTTTATTGTTCATAGACCTACTAATGGATATAATCCATTCATTTCATGACAAGTGTTATACACTAAGGTGTCATTTGTTTTTTCAGAGCTTTTATCTCTTCTTCTGCAAACCATGTCTGAAAAAGAATATGCACATCTAAAGTCTTCATCTGCATGGTAGAAGACTGTTTGTTTTTTTATGCTATTGAAGTACTTTTTTATTTATTTTTTTTATTATTTTTTATTTTTTTAACTATATTTTGTGAATCGAGAATATAAATCGTTTTGTCAAATGATACTAAAATGTTGAGTGTGAAACAAGCAATCGCCTAAAATACGGAGTGTCAAAGATAAATTTTCGTCCGTTTTATACGTTATCATCTGTTTTATACGTTTTTCTTCATTTTTTTTTACGTTTTGGTACGTTTTCCACGATTTCGACTCTTTTCTTACGTTTTCGTCTGTTTTTTTACGTTTCCGTCTCTTTTTCTACGTTGTCATCCGTTTTTTTACGTTTTCTACTTTTTTCTCCTTTTTTTTTTTTTTTTTACATTTTCATATGTTTTTTTTACGTTTTCGTCTTTTTTTTTACGTTTTCGTCTGTTTTTCTACGTTCTCACCCGTTTTTACGTTTTCGTCTGTTTTTTTTTACATTTTCGTCCGTTTTATTACTTTTAGTCTTTTCTTTTTTTTTTTTTTTTTTTACTTTTTCGTCTTTTTTTTAATGTTTTCGTGAAATTTTTTTAACGTTTTCGTCCGTTTTCGATCGTTTTTTACGTTTTCGTTTGTTTTTTACGTTTTCGGCTATTTTTTATGTTTCGTGCGTTTTTTTACGTTTTTTTACATTTTTCTAGTTTTTCGTCTGTTTTTTTACGTTTTCGGTCCTTTTTTTTTTTACGTTTTCGCGTGTTTTTTTTTACGTTTTTGTCTATTTTTTACGTTTTGATTTTTCAGAAATGCTAAAAAACGGACGAAACAGATGAAAAACGGACGGAAACGTGTAAAAACCCGTCGCAAACCTAAAAAATGGACAAAACGTCAAAAAACGATCGAAAACGTAAAAAAACGGACGAAAACATATAAAATGCGAATGAAAACGTAAAAAAGGGCGAAAACGGACAAAAAGGTAAAAAACAGACGAAAACGTAAAACAAGGTCGAAAACGTAAAACACGGTCGAAAACGTAAAAAACGGACGAAAACGTAAAAAAACGTACGAAAACATATAAAAACTGACAAAACCATTAAATACGGTCGAAAACGTAAAAAAATGGACGAAAACGTAAAAAACAAACGAAAATGTAAAAAAACGGTCGAAAACGTAAAAAAAATGGCGAAAACATAAGAAAATGGACGAAAACGTAAGAAAATGAACGAAAACGTAAAAAAACAGACAAAACGTAAAAAAATGACCACAAATATAAAAAAAAAATGGTCGAAAACGTAAAGAAACGGACGAAAACGTAAAAAACGGTAGAAAACGTAAAACAACGTCGAAAATGTAGAAAAACAGACAAAAACGTAAAAAATGAACGAAAACGTTAAAAAACAGACGAAATCGGACTAAAACTTAAAAAAACTGACGAAAACGTAAAATAACAGAGGAAAACGTAAAAAACGTAAAAAAACTAACGAAAACGTACAAAAACGGATATTGAGAAGTAGATGTAGGGTTTGTGAAAGAAGAGGTAAAAAGTGATAGATAATGTGTGAACTTTTGAAGAGGAGAGAAGTGAAAAGACGCACTTATGTCTGCAAAAAAACAAACATAAACCTCTGCTCTCCAGCAGACAAAAGAAATGAAAAGAGGGAAAAATTGATTATTGGGAAAAAACAAACGACACCTAATTCTCTCTCATCATTTTTCACCAATTAATTTTTCAAATGAACCAATCAAATCTTTAGGTCTAATTTTATGTGTTAGTTTTAGGCATGCAATTCATTTTCCCATAATTAATAATAATAATTAAAGTTAAATTTTCCAAACTTTAACCTTTAAAAAATTTATAGAAAGTAAATGTGACATCTTATTATTTCTTATCAGTTGACAATGCAATTGTTGTATTTCCCTTAAATTGTGTGTCGCGTTTATAGTTTACGTCTATGTATTATTATTATTATTATTATAATGAAGTACTTCTTCCGTCTCAAAATTATTGTTAGTAAACAAAAATCAGACAGTTTAATAAAAGTGAGACCACTATAATTTTCAACCACTCAAATAGAATATTCTCTCACTAAATTCTTTTTTTATTTTGAGTATCTTAACAAGAAAATATATGTACTAGTAATTTGAGACGAGAGAGTGGTAGGTTTATTTACATAAAGTCATAAACCACTCAAAGACAAAATTTTGAATAAATTACACCATTGGTCCCTGAAGTTGTTCCGACTTATAAATTGAACTCCACAGATTGTTGGTCCTGCTCCTGCAAAGGGACTGATGATAGACAGTCAGAAGAAGATTGGACTTTGGGCTGTCAAACTGCCCTCAGTCGATACTTCCATAGTACGACGAACACTTGCCTTTTTAGCAGCAAATTCCAATGGCCTTCAAGGGATGAACGAGCATCCCGAACAGCTCCTAAGGAGGATAAGCTTCTGGAAAACAGTAAAACCAGCTCACTTTGCAATGAAAATAGCATCAAAGAGTCTATTTGATGTCCTTGGATTCATAACAGTTGGATTATCAATCGGGACAATGAGTAAATATTCACTTGGGAGGTGTCTTTTGTTAAAATTTCCTGAGGTTTTTAGTCTAGGATGGTTCAGGAAAGGTGGTCCTACTGAAGCAGAGATCGCTAGTTCTTCATTCAAGATGTGGTTTGTTGGGAAAGGTTTTAGTCATATTGATCTTGCTTTGCGTGAAGATGAGAAACCTGATATGGAAATAATCACCAGATTGAGAGGGCCTGAATTTGGTTATGTGTCCACTTCTATAATATTGGTTCAATGTGCTCTTGTTGTATTAAAGCAGCGCGAAAATCTTCCTAAAGGAGGTGTGTATACTCCTGGAATCGTTTTTGGACCAACTGATCTTCGAGAACGATTACAAGAAAATGGGATTTCTTTCGATATCATTTCGAAGAGTGGTATATCTAATTGAAATTGAAATGATTTTGTTGTTTGCTCTAGCTACTGTTCCATAAAAACAACAATTAGGAACATTGGATATCCAGTGTTTGGGATTCTTATTTCAAGCTCATCTTAAAAAATAGGCATGTTTCTTATATTTGAGTGCTAGCTTACTAGGTACAAGGAGTTTCCTCTCAAATACTTGTCTACTTATCAATATCTCAATAAGCACTTAAATCAGGAATCCTTAAGACTCTACAGAAACAAATAGTTGAAGAGAGCTTAGAAGCTGAAAACTAAAATATCACATGAAGAACCCGAATCTGAAAAACTAAGCTATTATTAGACTTAAGTAACAAACAGACATCCTTATTAGATATTGCATACCCTGCTTCAAATTCCCAAATCACCTTCAATAACCATCAATATCTTGCTTATATTGAAAGGTTTTGAACAATTTCTGTCAACACCTTATAAGAACTCCCTCCAACTTTAGTCGCCTTCATGCCTTCTTCCCCAATTTTCCTTGCAGTTTCCCTCAAATTCTCATCACACATCACCGTTTTCACCATCTTAGCAATCTCTTCACCTTTTACCAATCTCTCACCCAACCAACCCCAACTCTTCTCCCAAACACCCAACCCCGCAGCCTCCACAACTCCGGCATTCACCTTCTGATCACCAAGTTGCGGCCATGCTAACGTTGGCATCCCCCTAGCAGCTGTTTCCATCACCGAGTTCCATCCACAATGACTAACAAAACCACCAACTGCCGGATGTGATAATATTTCCTCTTGATTCACCCACCCTTTGATCACCAACCCTTTGTGTTTTGTTCTTTGAATAAACGAATCACCTACTATTTCTTCTAGTCCTTCACTATCGTCTTTGTCCACAATTTTTGCTTTTAACACCCACAAAAATTTAACTCCACTTTCATCCAACCCATTTCCTAATTCTCTTATTTGATCTCCTGACATCGCAGTTCTGCTTCCAAAGCTCACATATACAACCGATTTTGGCGGTTGCTGATCTAACCATGGAAGTGGTTGGTGATCGCCTATTTCTAACTTGTGTGGTTCCAACGGTCCGATGGGGAGTAAAGGTGGGAAACTTGGTATAACTTTTCCATCATTAACTGATGTGATTGTTTCGGTCTCGAATTTATGAAACGTGTTAATAAAAATGCCTTTAGCTTTACTTAAAACCCGAGAATTTGATACCAAAGTTTTGGTGAACAAATGGTTTGGTATGAAAAAAGGCGGTGGTAGAGTCGAGATGTCAAATGGTGCCAAACCAGGGACTCGAACAATGGTTTCCGTCGCGTCTCTGGAGCTTCCTTTCAGTGACAAATCTAGAAAAAAGCTTGGCTTCATAAGTTACCATACCATATTACCAAAAGGAGAAAGTTTATGAGGACAGTCAATTAGGTATTCAACTTAATTTTTTCATTATGTTCACTGCACTATTAAAATTATTTTTTAGACCAACCAGGTATGATGGTTTTAAATTTATATTATCCAATATGATTTTACTCACCTATAGATCCATCTGGTCCAATTAAGTACGGGACATACGACACGAAAGAAGAGAATCTAGCAGACGTGGTGGAAATGACATAATGCAGTACGCCAAGTTCCTCAGCAACTTGGTGACCTCCAGCAGCCGATGTAATATCAGAGAAAAAGGCGGACAATGGTGGTGATACAGAAGCCAAAAGTGGAGGAAGTAGGTGCACAGACCGAATAATAGCTTCAAACTGGACGAAAAAAGGGTCCGCAGGTTTAGATGGTGTGTAAGGAAGTATATGGAAGTCAAGGTGGTTGATGGTGGGATATGCTGCTAGGAATGCTGCTATATGGGTAGATTCTGCAGTCGAGACAGGTGGTTGAGGTGTTATGAGGGTAACTTGGCAGTTATGGGAAGATAGCATGGCGGCAAGACGTAGCGTTGGTGTCAAATGGCCCATTCCGGCACCCGGAAGTAGAGCAATGTGTGGTGATGGATGGTGGTTCTCCATGGTGGTGGACGTTGATGCTTGTGGAGTGTTTGGTTATGGGGCCTGTTCAAGAGTGTTATTGCATACTGCCATATGTCCCATATTTATTACTCGTAAAAGGTCCATTATTGAAGTTTGTAGTTGGTAGAGGTGCTATGTTTTCTAGTTTGTAGTTGGTAGAGTGTATGGACGATAACAAACATCATTTTATTTTAAGTTTTTATTCCATTTGCAATAAAGGGTTTTAAAAAGCATTATATATAGCAGTAACGAGTAAGGACCATAACTAGAAGAAATAAAACAATTTGCTGTTTGTTTATATCAGATAGCATCGTAAAAGTATGCCGAAATTTGATACAAAGTACCCAAAAAATGATTCCATGGAATGTGTTCAGTGTTTCGATGCATAACACGTCTTGCATTGACTTGCTTGGAGTGAAGCAAGATTGATAACTTTCCTACTATTTGAATTGTTCATATAACAATCGTAAAGGCTGTAAAGAGGTGCAAAATTAATGGGTGGGTTAATTTGGGTAACTGGTCAAAACAAGTTTGGGTTAAAATGGGCTCAGGTCAAAACGGGTATCTTGGGTAAACGGGCCGAACAGGTTCGAGTCAAACTGGTAACTTTGTTGTAGAGAGATTTTGGATTTACTTTAACAAAATGCTGACATAACATTTGGACTAGCACTTATTGCTGATACACATAATCTCGTGGCTTACAAACTATTTTAAGTATAGCCTTCGATTATATCATCCTCAATGCATCAAACTATTTTAAGTTTAATACATCCCATCTCACCACCACATCAACAACTCCTATATTTACATAAAACACCCACAATGCATTAAACAATTACATTGCTTTAATGACTTTACACATCACCATTTTTAAAATGCATTAAAAAAAAAGAAAAAGAAAAAAAAAGCATCACAGTAAATAATATAACAAAGTGACATTTTTGTGGTATTCTTTTATAGTGGTGACTCGTGAAGCCCACCAATGACAATTTGTCACGCATTATACTTTTAAAGCGTTGTTTGTATGCTTATTTTATGTGTTGAAAATTTTATTTCTAAAGGGTTGTTTGGTTGCTGAAATCTTGTGCAACATAGTGAATATAAAGGGTTGTTTGCTCACTAAATTTGTTAGTGCACAAAAGTGTTTTTAAACGCGGCTTAGTTGCTAAAATTGCAGATAAATGGATTTCTAAAGGGCAGCTTTTGCTGAAATTTTAAGCTTTTTGGTGCTGAGTTTTTAAGCAGAAAATAAGCCTTTTGGTTGCTATATTTTATGCTGAAAATGGCAGCTTGGTTGCTGAAATTTTAAGCTTTTTGGTGCTATTTTTTACACAGAAAATAGGCCTTTTGGTTGCTGAATTTTATGCAGAAAATGGCAGCTTGGTTGCTGAAATTTAAACTTTTAGAAAATTGACTTTAAAAGGTTGTTTGGACATAAATAGTCTTGGTGTTGCTTGGTTCGGTGGTACTAACTTAGTACTATGACAATATACAAATCACTTGATTTTGTATCGAGTATTGAGAGTGTTTGGATGTTGCAAATATTCTGTGGTTAATATTGTAATCAAACCATTTGTTATTCTAAAAGAAATGAATAAAGTCCAGACTTGTTACAACTCATGTTGCTAACGGTTTGTTATAGTGAAAGATATGCATAAATGTTAACGATAACCGTTAAGACATAGTGAAATGTAAAGAAAGCTCACACATATTGATAACGACAATTTATGTTGGTTTATGTAACTAACTTGAAGGGTGTAATTGTCATTCAAAGTGAGCTATTGTCCATTATCTTACATCGGACATATTTTGATTTTGAGGAATGATTACATGTTGACATTTTGTGATCATAATCATATAAAATTGGGATTACGTATGTTTATATGATCTTAAGTGAATTTGAAGACATGTTGTATGTGTAGGCTTTACATAAGTACCTACGTTTGTGGTATAAGGTGGTGACTCAATCTCATAAATAATTTTTCTTATAGAAGAATGTTATTAGACGAAGCAATGAATAATCATAATGATACATCTTCTGTTTATAGCTTGATTCATTGGTCTATAGCATGCTAGACATAGATTTTGTTAATTATGATATGAAAAATAATTAACGTCTAACATTCAAAGAATGTATACACAAATATGAAACTTGTGTAGTGACAAATTACTAAAGTTATTCATGTCATATGCTTAAAAGAGTATCTCTTAAACGAGATTGACGTTGAAAGGAAGAACCCTTTCTAAAAGATTCTTTAGATAGGTTCAATGTGGGGGATTCCAGCTGATGCTAATATTACCTAGATCACGTTTTAATATTTCTAAGTCTCGTTTACCTATTATCTGCGTAGCACTATCGGGCAGTGTACCCGGTCGTGGGTATTCTAGAAATGGTAAAGCCGAGGTCGTCCCAAGAGCTATGGTGCGGGTTATTACTTAAGTCTTAAATGTTACAAAAGAGGCTTTGAAATGATTTGTAGAAAGTAAATGAAAACAACGTAAATTAAATTGAACTTTAATCAGTGGGAGAAAGCTGTGCTAGCCTAGTTACTAATCTTATTATGCCATGATTTAGTTTCCCTAAGAATGTCTATTATCGCCTTATGTGGTGGGTAATTGTCACTAGGATCAATTGGTCAAATCGCCTAGCCTATAACCCCAAACTCGTACCTCCTTTGGTCAATTCAGCCGCCAGTTTGGTTTTAGTCATTAAGTTCCAGTTATTAATCTAGACCTAATCTGTACCAAGGTGTGTGTGGTCCTTTGGTCAATTCTCACACATACAAACATGGTCTCGCATTTCTTATCTATGTCTACTAGGATAGGTAGTCCTTTGGTCAATTCTTACACGAGGTGGTGTGTAGTCCTTTGGTCAATTCTTACACGCCTCGCAACCTACCGGCTATGGTCCTTTGGTCAATTCAAGCTAGCCTAAATAGGTACCACCTAGCATATATATGTCCAAAACGTGGGGATCATAGAAAGGCTATATTAATAAACACATAAGGCGCATAATAAACAGGAAAACAACAATCATTGACATAATAATTTCATAACTAGGCTAACACATGAAGTGTTTAGCCTCTCATACTATAAAATGCAGTAAAAACAATGTTGAATGTCATAATGAAAGAAAACATTGAATTCAATACGAGTATACAATATGATGATAAAGCTAATGATTGAATGATGTGATTTCTCCCTTGGAAAGTGATTGAAAGCAGTAGAGATTCGTCCTTGATGAAGCCCAAAATTCTTCCTTTAGAGTTGTGGTAAAAAGTGGTTGCTAAAATGTAGATTTAGGGCTTGTATTTATAACTTCGATCTAACTACGGCATAACCTTAAGTAATACGCCGTAACCTTCGTATCTCTGACGATCTTATCTTTATAATAATGTCTACGGCGTAACCTCAAGAAGAGGTTACGAACGCAGACTGCTTATTAACATTTATGCCATTTCTATGCCGTAACCTTATGCATGATGTTACGGCGTAGCCTTCTTAATTACTGAATTTTAACTAAGTCATTGGATATCTACGGCGTAACCATATCGATGGAGTTACGTCGTAACCTTTAAAAACGTTGAATTCAGTCTTCTAGTTATAAACTATGTTACATCGTAGATTATAGTCTCCCTCTACGCCGTAACTCTTATATGGTCAGCAAGCGCTTGTATAATTTCGTTAATCTCCACGTTTCTTCGCTTCGATTCTCATTTACATCCTGAAATGAAACAAGAAATAATAAGAGTATATATTCATATAATTCAATACAAATGGTGAGCATTTTGGGGGAAATCATCACTAAAATGTCATGACTATTTGATGTTATCACCGGCCCAACTAGAGTTCAAATGACACCAATCAACATCTATTCAAAAAAAAAAGATAAAGAGGTGTTACCCATTTGAAATACTCATGAATTATTGGGAGAACCATAGTTACGGTTTGTTGGGAATTAAATGATTGAAGACTTAATATTGCTGGAAATAACACTAACAGTACAACTGCTAGTGTATGATCAAGACTGCTGAAGATAACTAACAGTACAAACTATCAAGTTAGTACTGCTAGTATGGATGAAGGTACTGCTGCATGATACTGCTTTAGAAGACGTGTAGAAGATAAGTATGGAATAAATTATATGTATATCACAATTAGTTAGAATTATACGGGTAGATACTTATCTTGTAAAGGACTCCTTGTGCTATAAAAGGAGGTCCTAGATTAATTAGTCACATACGTTTTTGTTAAGATTCAAGGTCTTGTAACCCTAGTGATATTGAGATCACTCGTATTATTGCTTAATGATATTGAATCGTTTGGAGTTACTTTCTGTGTTCATTGTTCATAAATTGTCTAGTTACTGTTACATCAAAACCAACCTTCTAAGTGTTATCAAGTAGATTCCGCATACTTGGTAATATAAACTCAAAGTATCCTTAACACATTCTAAAGGTGTTTTGATCCTCTCAAGTGGTATCAGAGCCAGGTTGATACTTTGATTTAGAAGAATAAGATAATGGACATGGAAACCACATATACCAACATGGCTGCTAAGTTGCCTATGCTAAAGCAAAACGATTTTGAGATGTGGAGGCTTCGAATCGAACAATACTTTCAAGTGCAGGACTATTCACTTTGGGAGATCATTGAAGATGGAAACTCTTTTAAACCATCAACATCTGTAACAACAGTTGATGGTGAGGAAAAGATTACTTTGAATACATCTACAGTTACTGCAGAAGAGAAGCTGCAAAAGAAGAATGATGTCAAAGCTAGGAGCTTGCTGATGATGACCATCCCCAATGATCAGCTCCTAAACTTCAGCAAATACAAGGATGCAAAATTCTTGTTTCAAGCAATCACTACTCGGTATGGTGGTAATGAAGCCACGAAGAAGACCCAAAAGACCCTGTTGAAGCAGAACTTTGAAAATTTTAGTGCTACCAGTAATGAGTCTTTAGATCATATGTTTAATCGATTGCAGAAGATTGTCAGCCAACTGGCTGTGCTTGGAGTTGAAATCCATCAGGAAGACCTGAACTCTAAGTTCTTAAGGAGTTTACCTGCTGAATGGGCTATGCATGTGGTGGTCTGGAAGAATAAACCAGATATTGACACTATGAGTCTCAATGATCTATACAACAACTTTAAGATTGTTGAACAAGAAGTGAAGAAATCTGGAGGTACAAGCTCAAGCTCAAGCTCTGGGAATATGGCTTTTGTGTCATCCCCTAGTACTACAAGTCCAGATGAGGTGAAAGTGGCTGTAGGAGTTAGTACTGCTAACCCTAGTGTTAGTACTGCTAGCTCATCAACTAGTACTGCTGGTATTCTGAGTGATACTACCTATTATGCATTACTGACCAGCCAAAACAATGGGTTTCTGCTGTCACATGAAAATCTGGAACAAATTGATGATAATGAATTGGAAGAGATGGATCTCAAATGGTAGATTTCACTTCTTAGCATAAGGGCTAAGAAGTTCTTTCAAAGGATTGGCAAGAAGATCAACATCAGTAGTAATGATACTGCTGGTTTATACAAGTCTAAGGTGGAATGCTTTAATTATCACAAGTTGGGGCATTTTTCCAGAGAGTGTAGGAGACCCAGACAACAGGATAGCAAGAGTAAGGCGTATGAAAGCAAGCCAAAGGCAGTGGAAGAGGTAGAGACATCTTCAAAGGCTATGGTGGCCATTGATGGTCTAGGCTATGACTGGAGCTTCATGGCAAATGAAGAGGAAGCACCAGCTGAGATGACACTTATGGCCTTCTCTGACTCAGAGGTACTCTCAGCTAAAAATTGTTCTAAAACTTGTTCTACTCTTAAAGAATATGAAAATTTAAAGAAACATTATGATGAGCAGAGAATTGAGCTAAACCAAACAAACTATAATTTGTCTAATCATAAAAGAGGTATAGCAGTTTTAGAGGAACAAATTTTGCATTATAAGAAGAATGAGTCAGTCTTTACAGAAGATATAGTTGTTCTTAAGAGAGATTTGATACTTAAAAATGCTGAGATTAGTTTGCTAAAAGCTAAGTTAGATAAAATCAAAAAGGCAAAAGATAATATTCAATTGAGTGTAGACACTTTAGAGTTTGCTTCTAAAGGAGTAAATAAAATCATAGAGTGTCAATTGATTAATAAGGCTAAATCTGGGTTAGGCTACAATACATGTCCACCTCCTCATAGAGGACTGCCTGCACCCCCAGGAATAGACTTAGAACACACAGGTCTAGCTGAGTTTCAAGAGCCAAAACTAGAATATGGTTGTAAGGCTAAAGAAAATATTAAAGTAGATAAACCTGATGTGCTGAATGAGCCTTTTGAAAGTGCTAGTGACACCTCTCTTGCTGAGGACAATGTGTCAACTAATAGGAACTCAGATGCTCCCATCATTGAAGATTGGGAATCTGATGATGAATATCAGGTTTCAGCTAAAACTGATGTAGTAAAGCTAGAAGGAACTGATGTTCCATAGGTGGTTAAAACTGAAACTGTTAAACCTAGAACAAATGTAAAACCAGCTAGGAAAACAGTTAGATATTCTGAGATGTATAGGTCCACAAGCAAGCCTAGAGGTAACCAGAGGAACTGGAATGACCTCAAGTCCCATCAACTAGGGAGTGACTTTGTCATGTATAACAAGGCTTGTTTTACTTGTGGTAGCTTTGACCTCCTTCAGGCTTTTTGTCATAACCATCAAGGGAGAAAGATGGTTACAGGGAATCATAGGGTATTTGGGAACACAGGTGATAGGGTGAACTCAAAAAGATCTCAAACTCACCCTATTGTTAGAAATATAAATATTCATATGAAGGTTCGGTCACCCCGAGCATCTAATTAGCATTTATATAGCTCGTAGGCTTATATATATTTGTTTAGTAGTATTAGTAATATTAGTATTATTAGTGTAGTAATATATATTCGTGGAGTGGGTCGGGGCTTTCCCCACTGTCAACTCACTCCACAGCCCACTAGGGGCACAAATATTAGGACTATATATATAACCCTTCCCACACAAGGGAAGGGTGGAACTCTTGTCACAATTAATCTAATTTCCAGATTTTCACATAGTTCCCTCTCTCTCTCTAACATCTCACTAACTCACCATGGGATTCTTGATCTTTCATGAATCAAGACCACCCGAATCATACACACAATCAAGAAGGTTATTTCCTACAATTGGTATCAAGAGTCATGGTTTCATCTTGGTCAGATCTGTGGTCCATGGTTAGGTTCGATTGATTTGATTGTGTGTTGGTCTTATTTCGTGGTTCGAACCTTTTATTGCTTAAACTGTCAAACTGTTTTGTACCTATTTTATTCGAACCTTGAATCCAGGTTGACATATTCTTGTTTCTTTAAAACCTTACATGTGGGCTTCTTTAAAATCTTTCGTTTGGGCTTTAAGGATTTGGATGTTCGAATGTTCATTCTTGCTGCTTTAAAGATTTTGGTTGTTCGAATTTTTGTTGCACGTGTCCTATGTCCAAAGTATTTTGTCTCATGGGTATTCTTCTTTCAAGACTTCTTTCAAGAAAGAAATATTTATGGGTATTTTGGTTGGTATTTTGGTTTTAAAGATTTTGCTTTAAAGATTTTGTTAAAATATTTATGGGTATTTCTTTCAAGAAATATTTAAAGCAGCAAAGTCTTCAAAGCAAACTCTTGAATGAAAGTATTTTGGTTCTACATGCGGATATTCTTCTTGGTTTGACTATCAAGAGTTGTTGTTGCTTCGCGTGGTAAGGTGAAAGCAACATTCATTGTTGTGACTTGTGGTTCACATGACTGATCTTATTGCTGGTTTGTTGTGGCTTATTTGTGGTTAAAAGTTGATGTTCTTGGTTACTGCTTGTGTCAAATGTTAGTTTCTTGAATGCGGTTTGTCATGTAAGAGAAAAACACAGATCCGGATTTTAAGGAAAGTACGAAAGTGACAGGTTTGACTGGTCAAACATGCGGTTTGTCCTGGACTCGGTTTGTCCATACAGTCAGGAACTCGGTTTGTCTATTGGCTCACAGACTCGGTTTGTCTGTTTAACCCTGGACTCGGTTTGTCCATACAGTCAAGAACTCGGTTTGTCCATACTATCATGAACTCGGTTTGTCTATTGGCTAACAGACTCGGTTTGTCTGTTTAACCCTGGACTCGGTTTGTCCATACAATCCCGAACTCGGTTTGTGTTTTGCACAGATGAGGTTTGTCTACCATTTTATCGACTCGGTTTGTCTGATTACTCGGTCAAATGGTTATACTATCTACTTTGGTCATATAAAGGTTATCAAATGTCAAAAAGTAAGAAGCAGTTATGCAGACCCGGACCAAACAAACAATCGACAACATCATTCAAACCAACATCTATCCAAACCAACAAACTTTAACTAAAAGATATTGCAAAGAAGAGCATTAATCCAACCAACAACTAATGCATCAAGCCACAACATCTACCCCATCTTCACACAAACGAGACTACAAACTTAAAAGAACATAAAGATCTCAGATATTCTTCCACGTTTCACAATGATACGAAGATCATTAAAGATCTTAACAGTCGAATGAACAATCATCATAGGTCTTTACAAGTCTCGAATTCAAAATGAATATCACCTACAAGTCCTCAGATTTCTTTTCTTTTCGTGTGGTACAAACCCATGGACCGTTCAAGGATCATATGAACAAAAAGAAATTAACCATCACGGGACATTTTCTTTAAGCTTTGCTTTGTGTTAATATCCGATGATAAAGAATAATTAATAACAAATCTGTTATAATCATTCTTAATATCGTTCTAACAAAATGAAAACAAAGTGATACAACCTTACCCGTGACCCGTTATGGATCTTGAAGCTCAACCGCTTGAAATATTATTGTTATGGTTTTGGTCTTGTGGGTTGTATCGAGTATAAGCAGTGGATTAGAAGAGGGTTGTATCGAGTGTTTGCAGTGGATTCGAAGCAAACATTTGAGTTGTTTACGAAAGGTAGATATGGGTTTGAGGTTGTATCGAGTGTTAGGATATTGTTTGTTTTGGTCTTGTGGAGTTGATAGGATCAGATACAATAATATTATTGGATGAAGGTGGCGGATTAAAGGGGGATTAAGGTTAAGATTTGTGTTGTTGGTGGTGGCTGAGCATAAGGATGGAGTTAGCAGCGAAGGGATTTGATGTGATTAGGGTTTGATAGAGATAGGATGAGGATGGGGGCGGTATGTTTGATGTGGGTGTATTAGGGTTATGTTAAGTGTGTTTTAGCTTATTAATACCCGAATGAGTAGGTTATACAAGTACTTTGGGCTTTTGGTTTAACTTAGTTTGGATTGGGTCTCATTATTAGGTGAATGGGCCTGTAATGAGTTTGGGCCCGGTTTGTACTAGTGTTATTTGTGATTTGTAATGAGTACTTACGTGAGAGTTGGGTGTTTACATACGTGGTTTATTACATTTGTGACTTGCTTGATGAACTGGTCCTGACCTTTGAATGGGCTGATAATGTATCACATGGTTTTGGCGTGCAAAATGTGATAGATCCAAAAAGGTTATATCAAACATGCTAATAAATGGACTTACATATGTTATTCATTTTATGAAAAGTAAGTGGTGTATTTGGATCTATGAAATTTCTTAAGGACACTCACGTCACCGCCAGTATTTGGGTTTATGAATGTCATCGAGATTACAGAGGTGTGGATTTGGCTGCACGGTCCTATTAGTGCCTACGATTTAAGTGAGTCTGCAATTTGATGTTTACGAGTTGAGTTTCAGTTGACAAATTGCAATGTGATTAATTGTGATTTGTCAAGTTGCGTGTTTGACTTATTGCGACTTGACGGATTGCTATT
Organism: Artemisia tridentata subsp. tridentata; assembly: GCA_021014915.2. NCBI lineage: Eukaryota > Viridiplantae > Streptophyta > Magnoliopsida > Asterales > Asteraceae > Artemisia > Artemisia tridentata. Next base: position 166,272,808 of record CP139501.1, on the reverse strand, counting down.
TGACCAGTTACGATATGACGTTGCGAGTCAACACTTGCGATTCGACTAATTGTGATTTGGTTGATTGCAATCTGTCTTGGTGCAATTTGACAATCTGTGACTTGGCCTGTTGCAATCTGATCAAGTTGTGATTTGACTTCTTTGACTTGAATTTTAAAAGATTGGTATTGCAATTCACTCTTAGTTGTTCTTGTTGATTTTACGGTTTCTCTTGTAGGTTTTAGAAAATCCCGCGAAAGATTCAATTTCTCGGTTTAAATCACAAGAGCTGTAAAATCCCGTGAAATTAATATTGGACAAGTAGGCTAGACTTGGATGTAGACATAATGAAACTTACGGGGTTTGACTGCTTTTTCGGGATAAGTTTGTGCTTCAAGATCAGCAGGAATTGGGAAATTATGGTAACTTGGTTGGTTTGTTAATTCACGGGTTGGTGTACTTAGTGTCACAAACATCTAGGGGTGGATGGATGCACGATGTTTGTTGACCCTTGCTCGAGCGCATTTAAGGTGGTTAGACCTGGATGTTCAAGAAGTGGATATATACAATAAAGGATGGAAGGTTGGGTATATATCACTACCTATATTTAAAGGAGTTACGTTGTTGTGCTCAATATAGGTTCTAAATCACAATTTGCAATTTAAGGTGATTAGACTTGGATGTTCATGAAGTGGATATATACAATTAAGGATGGAAGGTTGGGTATATATCACTACCTATATTTAAAGGAGTTACGTTGTTGTGCTCAATATAGGTTCTAATTCATAATTTAGTGCAAGTTTAAGTCGCGGACTTGTTCTTTATCAAGCTTCATCAAGTGATTGTTGTTTCTCAAGCTTCTAATGGGATTGTTGTTCAAGATCTTCTCAAGAGGTAGTCAGGCTTAAAGACAAGAGGTTATTTGTTTGGAGACATGTTTTAAACCTTTTTACTCGCTTTAAAGTCATATGCATTTCATCAAGCGGTTTTGGCATATTACGAGCTTCAATGAATTGTTAATCTACTAAACCATTGATGATGAGGAAAGCAAGGGGTTACTACAAGAGAGTCTAAATCACCATCTTCGTTGCAGTAGTTTCATTTGTCTCTTTCCATGTTTTGTGCCTGACAAATTCACAAACATCACGGACTCTCAGCTTTGGCAAAAAGGTCATTTCATGTCCTTTTTGAGGGGGAGAATTATCGCAAGTTTCCTAGAAGTTCCGTCTCCAGCGATGTGAATTTTAGCGGTGTCGGTTACAGCGGGTCAGATCGTAGCGATTCAGGATTCAGTGGTTCAGTCTACAGCAGTTTGAAGCTTACTGTTGTGCAGTTAGTTCTTGAATTTATTTCTCAGATAAATCTCAAGAACCGTAAAATCCTGTACACAGTACGACATCTATTTCACATCCAAGTAGCTGGATCAGACAGCTTTGTTTGATAGGACTGACTATGAGTCATGGGCACTTCTAAGAATTTGCGCATGTGTCTTCTCTTTTTGGCTAGTCAACAGCACAAGATGATCACGAAGTTAATCCGGTATTCTTTATTTGTGATTGAAGTTGAATTTCACGAAGGCGTCTACTCATTTTATCTTGAAGTCGGGGTTGGTTGGATGCATGACCTTCAATGATAACTTGCTCGTGCTCAAAATTTAAGTTGAAGACTTGGGTTATCTAGTTACCAGCAGTTGGGGTAACTATCACTTAAGAGTCATTGGAGTACTCAGTGTCACACGTCAATGACGTTGTCGATGATCGCAAGAGGTGTTAATGTCTCATACTTTGGTTGGGTATGGAGCTCTTAGAGATTTGCTTGGAGCATTAATTCTCTACACCGTTCTTCCAACATTAGTGCAAGCTTAAGTAACAAATTTGGGGTCTTCTACTTCAGTTTTCAGTATTGGTATATCGGGTTCTCTTCATCGAGTGGTCACTAATCTATGTTCAAGGTTGGTTAGTTGGCCAAAGGTTTTAAAAGGTTGTGATGTGATCTGTAATTCTCACAAGATATTCTTACCCAAACTGATGTTCACCTAATCCAAATCAGTCATGCCACATTCTATCTGTTACTGTCTCACGGTTTCTTCTTGGTTTTGTAAAATCCCGCGAAAGAACTTATTTCTCGGTTTAAACCATAGATTTGTAAAATCCCGTGATGATGGGCTATGCGCTCTTGACCAGGATCGGGTTAAAACCATTATCGAAGTTCAGTTATTACATCACAAATGGCTGGATCGAGGCATTTAATTGTCAAGATGTGTCTACGGGGTTAGTTCAGTATTATTTATTTGAGGCTGAAGTGAAATTTCATGGGTGCGTGTACTTAGCATCTGAAGATATCGGGGAGGTTGGATGAAGATTCTTCGAGATCCTTGTTCGAGCTTTCAATACAATGACAAGGACTTGGATATCTAGTTATTTTTTTCCTTTCTCCCTATTACAAAATAACTATCACTTTAAGGGGTCACGTTGTAGTGCTCAGTGTCACATGAAGTTGTGGATATCCAAGAGGTGATGTATTTCTCATACTTGATGGTTGGTTGGTTGAAGAGTATAGAGTACTTAGGGATTCGATGTTGCACGAAGTCTCTGCACCGCTCTTTGTCACGCATTAGTACAAGTTTAAGTCACAAGTTCGGGTTATATTACTTCAGTATCAAGTTCATCATATTGGGTTTTCTCCATCAGTGGTCACGACATCAAGCCGACAGAATGATAATGGGGTTGGTAACGAGTTAGATGAGAGAAGAAGTAAAGAGAGAGATAATGACGTCTGTACAAGTCAGTGCAGGCCTCGTTCTTCAACATAATGACGTCTGTACAAGTCAGTGCAGGCCTCGCTCTTCATCATAATGACGTCTGAATACATCAGTTCAGGCCTCGTTCATCAAAGAAAAGAAAAGTGTACGCTTGAGTGCACTTTATCTTCAAAAGAAGAGGAGTCTTCTTATCTATGGCCATTCTCATCAACAAGATTCATGCTCTTTCCGTGCTTATTCAATCTTCAAGTGGATCGGCGCATATTGGAGTATATTGTTATTCACGTATTCAACCAAAAATTGCAGTTGACAGGCATATGCAATTTTTGAGGGGGGGGAAAGGGTGAATAAACAACATGTTAGTCTTCAAGAACCGTCAAGTGGAGCTACTTACCGTTGATGGTATTCATATTCACTAGTTCAATCATCAAAAATTGCAGTTGGAAGGCATATGCAATTTTTGAGGGGGGGAAAGGGTGAATATGATTCTACATGTTGATTGATGATTGAGAAATGGTCATACGACTCCTGAATACGTCAGTTCAGGAGTCGTGCAAACCATGGTTCTCCAACACTACTTCTTCCTCCGTCTATCAAGGTGTTGAAGAACATGGTCATGGAATGCTAATCGACAAAGTCTCACGGGTTGGTCTAATCAGCAACAATGGGTTTCTAGTCAATGCTTCAAGTACACGTCATCAGGCTACATGTACACATCATGATGATGATTCCGATTAATCGTAACCATCATGGGGGAGAGAAATGTGTACACCAAGGACGCACAACAGGTTCACGTGATTGGGCTTAATCATATATTCCGGTGTTGAGAACCGCAGAGATGATCAGTGGTTCAACTTGTTACCTTGGTATTTACGTTTCACTGTTACGTCATGGGCTGATTAATCGTAACCATCAGGGGAGAGAGAATGTGTACATCAAGGACGCACAACAGGTTCACGTGATCAGGGCTTAATATCCAAGGATGGATACATACTATAGATGATCAGTGGTTCAACTTGTTACTTTGGTGTTATACGTATGACTGAAGAAGGTCGAGTCGTCAGTCTATTCTACGTTCTCTGTTGGGAGTTATCATCTTATGTGTATGCTGCGGGCTGATGGGTTACATGTAAGGTTACTGGAAGGCATTGGGTGAGATGAAGATGATTGGTATTCTGTTCCTCCACATTGGGCAATCTTGAAGAAGGTCGAGTCTTCAGTCTTCTCTACATTCAAAAATGTTGAGCTCTTTTCTTACAACTTGATATTTAACTTAATCCCATGACAGTTCTTGTTTGATGAGTTGTGGAGTTAAGTTAGATTCAATTTGCTCTGTAGTTTAAGGGTAGGTCCAACTTGATTTTAACCTAATCTCATGACAGTTCTTGTTTGATGAGTTGTGAGGTTAAGCTGAAATCAAGTTGTTTCTGGGCTTAAATTTGTGGTTTAACTTAACCTCATGACAGTTCTTGTTTGATGAGTTGTGAGGTTAAGCTAGATTTCAGTTGAGGCTCAACTTAAACTACCGAAAAGATGCCTAAGGTTTTTGACGGAGTCACTCTAGGACGGGAGTGTTAGAAGATTAAAAACGGCATGCATTTGGTTATCAAAAGACTTCTTCATATTTCGGGCGTTCATCCAAAGTCTTCTTCCTATTATGGGTGTTCATCAGAAAGGTTGTCAGATTGGGGGAGAGCACTAATTCGGGGAGAGTGAAAAGCCAGAATCATTCCCTGATTAAATGTGCTCACGTTACTCTTCAGCAAGTTAAATGATGGAAGCGGAAAAGATTCAGAATGCTGAGGAGTAATGGTTTCTGGTTCGTATCCTTGTATATATTTTGCTTCTTACATTATTTTTCATATCTTATACCATTTTTTGTAAATAGATACATAGTAATCATGCTAATTGTAAATAGAGAAACGTAAAACCAGAAAAACCATAAAAATTGAAAAATAGAAAATACCAAAAATAGTTTCACCTAGGCATGTCTTCTGTTTATCGATAACATTTACGGACTTAGAAATGTCATTCAATAATGGCACGGGTCTTTAAATGAAGCTCGAGCAGAAGTTAAAATGGATTGTTAAAACATGTCTAAATGGCTTGCTATTACTTTAGATAGCAACCCGCGCTTCAAACTGGGGAAAGCACGTCGCCAAAAAGACGGCTGTTCCTCCAACTGGGTGATGTTCACCTGGGCATGGATTACTTAATATCCATGTTTCTTCGATCTGATGTACGTTTCAGTGCATCATTTCTTGAAAAAGAAGAGAAGTCTTCTTTGCATACAAATAGTTTTCATTCTATGATTCTTCTGAAAATTATTTGTGAGACACTTGGTGTATATGTGTTGTATGAAATTTGTTTATACTTGGAATATGCATAAAATTTGTCACTCAATCAACGACTACAAAACCTCACGACAGTTCTTGTTTGATGAGTTGTGGGGTTAAGCGTGATTTTAGTTGAGGTTCAACTAGAATACGGGTCATTGATTGAGGGGGAGAGTGAATTCAAATTTTATATCATCAAACGGATTTATTGGTTAAATCATACTTGTTAGAAATGGTTTTGTAGTTAATGGGGAATTAGTTGAAGAGGATCTTGCTTAAATATATCAAATGACCAAGTGTGTTAGTTGCTAGAAAGTTTAGGACATTATGTGCAATTTGCTTGTAGTATCCTAGCTTCACATAACTAGAAGGTTCATTTGTATCTCTTTGGAATCCTCGTTTAATCCCCTAGATACTTTAAGACTCAAAACCTAAAAGAAGTAAGAAAACCAGTTGAGTTTGATGTTCTTGAATGCCCCAATGACATTTGTATGATCTGAATGAATGAGTTTCAAATGTTGTTTGACTTATGTTAGTAGATTGCTGCTCAATGGTTGTTGATATTGTGCATATGTTCTCAGGATTCGCTTAGGAAGATTGCTATTATGTTAGAATCATGTTCCTAAGATCCTGAATTAAATATTGAAATCTGTGTGAATTGCCATGTTCATGATTGCTAATTGCTGTTCATGCTAGATAGTGGTTTGACGTAGTTCCTGATTGGGGTTTGATTATAAGATGAACTTGGTATTATAATGTGGCAAGCTGCTGAAGGGTAGCTATTTAGGAATAGTGTATCTGCATGTATGTATATCTGTGTTGATATTCTTATGCAGATTCCATAGCCAAAATGAATGTACCAGTTCCCATTCTAACCATTTGATCAGACGTTCAAATTCTATTGATTGGCTCGGAATTCACCACGACAACAACATCAGCAGCAACAACAACAACAACAACAACAACACCGTCATCACCAACACCACCTTCAGCAAAACGAAGCAATATTTGTTCCGATCTCGCCAAGTGGGGATCTACAATTCTTGGACGTACTTGTTGGTGGATGGATAAGCGATGTTGACCACTGACTCACTCAGAAAAACGGGTGATTACATCATTTGCGCAAAAAGGTCAATATCATTTGTGTCATAATAATCAATTTGTGCATAATTAGCAGTGAATCTCCCTCTTAGATTAAGGGGGAGCATAGTATGTTTCATCATCAGAATACATTAAATTGGACACATTTTCTCCCACATTTTCTAACTTATTTAAATCAATTGGGATCACAAATCTCAAAAGGTTTGAAATTTTTGATCGGGGGAGAGAATGTGATTTAAATATGAAACCTGATGAAAATGTGATGTTTTGGACTTAAACGTTAGGCTCTCCCATATGTGCTAAACTCTTTCGTATATCGATGCACATATTGAGGGGGAGCAAATGATCAAAAAGGATTTGGCATGCATCTTATGTGAGCAAGGCTCAGACTTCACCAATGAATTGACGATAGCTAAAGTCAGCAGTCGAAAGGACATGTCCTGGACGGGTAATAATTTCAAGCCAGTTTATCTGGTGATGTAAGCGTGTCTCGCAAAGGATGTGTCTGAGTAGAATGTACCGATTTCGAGCGATCTTCCTTGAATGTGATCTGGACGGGTAATAATTTCAAGCTAGTTTACTAGTGATGTAAGCGTGTCTCGCGATGATCATGTTCTTGGAAAATCAATCAATTCAAAAGTGCGAGCTTCACCTGACATGTGCAAATTTATAAAACAATCATTTGAGCACATGTTGAGGGGGAGCATTTGAAAAATATAAAACTCTCAAGTGTTTGAAAAAATTGTGTTTTCAGAATCATGAACACTTTGAGAGATTTTTCAAAGATTTGGTTTGGCAATCGTGGATGAATACCAAAGACCGACCATTTTAATTAATGTATGGAGTTATAAGGATGGTTAGGTTAGGCTCAAGTTCCCACGATCCCGCCAGAGCCGGAGGGATCTACCCAGGGACAATCCACTAGTTAGTGTAGAAGTCCTTAGGTATGATTAAAAAGGAGAAAAGTGAATGAGGGAAGAGTGCCGACTGAGATGGAGCTAACACTGGAACAAACCCAACAAGGTGTTAGTTATGAAGTCTCGGTAAGCACTGAAGGGGTTGAAGAATGAAAAAGAAATGTAAAGGTAAAGGGTGAAAAGAAAGAAGCCCTCCTTACACTTAGGCAGAAACCGGGTCAATACATATGCTGTCAGAATCACTTAGTTGATTGCTGACATTGAAGACAAAGTATCATGGACCCAGTGATACGCTGCACAACCCTCCCTAGCCACTCAAGGTCCCTTAAAGGATTCTTGTTTCAATTGTCACGGAGTTCAATACATTCCTATCGTCTCTCTCACTCCGAGTTAGATGATATTGAATAGGTGGCAGTTCTCTCCAGCCTCCGCTCACTAAATCAAAACGCACTATCGAGTCTAGAGCCACGAGATGCATAATAAGATCTCATAGGGACACGAACTACTTCTACACTGGTTGTTCAACATTAAGGACACCAGTTGTAAATTTAAGAGTCCTACGCAGATCTTAGCAATCTGCCAGAACATTTATGAGGGAATTTACAAATGTAATTCTCAATGATTGAATGGAAATTCCTGCCAGGGTCAACATCAAGCAGCCCTGAAAGCAGGTCACTTCGGTAATTCTTTATGGATTACGCTTAGTGGTCACGGCGGTTTCTAACGGTCTACAGTCGTGGAGTGATCTCCAGTGACTCACCTAATCGTTGATGTGCTACGGTTCGATCTTAAAAAGCCCTCTGTGGGTTTTCGATTAGGAACGGTCTTGGTAAGGATTAGAGAAAGTTTTCACACTATGCTGATAACTATCTCGAAGTCCGAACCTGTAAGTACCGGACGTTTTGTTGCTAACTGTCGTATGCAGGAACTTCTGGCGATTGAAGCTGAGGAATGCTGTAGCTGGTTGCTGTTGTAGCTGGTTGCAGTAAAGATGCCAATCCTCTACCACATGTTCACACTACATCATCATTGTAACTCAACAAAGTCATGATCAACCTAAAAGACCTTTAACACGGCTTCTGCAAACTCTGATGCTAAAGATCATGACACCAAATAGTGTGAGCATGTCTGCTCAAAGATTTACACATCACATTGAAACATATTGCTGAAAGATGACTTGAAGACAAATGTTGGATGATTAACTCGAAGAATTCTCAAAGATCATCCAAGACTACAGATCAGTCATCAAAAGATCACTGCTGAATGCACAAAGTTTCAAGACTTTGAAGAATCAAAGACTACGAGCTATAAAGACAAGTTCAGAAGAAAGAATGCTAGAAGTCGAAGTTATTATTTCCGGGTGACCTCCCTTAGGGGGAGATTGTTAGGAATATAAATATTCATATGAAGGTTCGGTCACCCCGAGCATCTAATTAGCATTTATATAGCTCGTAGGCTTATATATATTTGTTTAGTAGTATTAGTATTATCAGTATTATTAGTGTAGTAATATATATTCGTGGAGTGGGTCGGGGCTTTCCCCACTGTCAGCTCACTCCACAGCCCACTAGGGGCACAAATATTAGGACTATATATATAACCCTTCCCACACAAGGGAAGGGTGGAACTCTTGTCACAATTAATCTAATTTCCAGATTTTCACATAGTTCCCTCTCTCTCTAACATCTCACTAACTCACCATGGGATTCTTGATCTTTCATGAATCAAGACCACCCGAATCATACACACAATCAAGAAGGTTATTGGGTGAACTCCTACAGATCTCAAACTCACCCTAATGCTAATAGAATGATTCCCAGGGCACTTTTAATGAAGTCTGGCCTCAAACCAATTAGTACTGCTCGACCAGCAGTTAGTACTGCCAGACCATTTAAAACTGTTTACCCTAAACCAACAGTTTCAAGTGCAAAACCAACTTTTAAATATGCACAACAAACTGTTAAAAGGCCTTTTCACAAGAAAGTAGCGTTTCAAAATAAATTTTGGAACTCAAAGGTTAAAACTGCTAGGCCAATAGTTAAAACTGCTAGACCAGCAGTTAGTACTGGTGAGCCTAAAAACACTGCTAGGGATAAAAGGGCAAATGTTGTTAAGGCCTCAGCATGTTGGGTATGGAGACCAATCAAACCCAATGGTGCATCAATTGTATTAAAGAGATTTGACTATATTGATGAACGAGGCAAACCCAAGTTAGTGATGGCTTGGGTACCCCAAGGAAACTAATTTCCTTCTTTTATGTGCAGGGACATCCACAAGATGATGAAGAAGATCAAGGTTATGCAGATAGTGGATGCTCCAGGTACATGACAGGCAACATGTCCTATCTTTCAGACTTTCAACCAATGGATGAAGGATATGTTACCTTTGGGGGAGGAATAGGTGGAAGGATTACTGGTAAAGGCACATTGAAAACCGGTAAATTAGACTTTGAAGATGTGTATTTTGTGCAAGAGCTAAAGTATAACATTTTTAGTGTCTCACAAATGTGTGACTAAAAGAACAAGGTTCTTTTTACTGACATTGAATGTCATGTGCTTTTCCCAGACTCTAAGTTACCTGATGAAAGTCAGGTGCAACTTAAAGTTCCAAGAAAGGGCAACATGTACAGTGTTGATATGAAGAAGATTGTTCCTAAAGAGGCGCTTACTTGTCTTGTTGCAAAAGCCACATTGGATGATTCCATGCTATGGCATAGAAGACTTGGTCATGTCAACTTTAAAACCATAAATAAAATTGTTAAAGATGGTTTGGTAAGAGGCTTGCCTCAAAAACGTTTGAAAATGACCAAACTTGTGTTGCCTGTCTTAAAGGCAAAAAACACAAAGCTTCTTGTAAGCCCAAGACCCAGATCTCTATTACTCAACCTTTGTTTATGTTGCATATGGACTTGTTTGGTCCTACATCTGTGAGTAGTATTATGCATAAGAAGTACTGTCTTGTAGTTACTGATGACTATAGTAGATTCATATGGGTTTTCTTTTTAGGATCTAAGGATGAGACAACTAGCATTCTTAAGACATTTATAACTGAAATAGAAAACTTAGTGGATAAGAAAGTGAAAGTCATCAGGTGTGACAATGGGACAGAGTTTAAGAATAGAGTTATGGATGATTTCTGTAGGGAAAAAGGTATTAAGAGAGAGTTTAGTGTAGCTAGAACTCCTCAGCAGAATGGGGTTGCTGAAAGGAGGAATAGGACACTAATAGAAGCTGCTAGAACCATGTTAGCTGATTCAAAGCTGCTCATTACTTTTTGGGCTGAAGCAGTTAATACTGCTTGTTATGTGCAAAACAGGGTTTTAGTAGTTAAGCCTCACAACAAGACACCATATGAACTGTTTAGGGGTAGAACACCTGCTTTAGGTTTTCTAAGACCATTTGGGTGTCATGTCACTATTCTCAATATCTTAGACCATCTAGGCAAATTTGATGGTAAATCTGATGAGAGTTTCTTGGTTGGGTACTCACTAAATAGCAAAGCATTTAGGGTATACAACACAAGAACAAGGAAAGTAGATGAAAACCTGAATGTTCAGTTTCTAGAGAATAAATCTAATGTTGCATGTGAAGGTCCAAAATGGCTATTTGATCTTGATACTCTAACCCAATCAATGAATTATGTGCCAGTTATTGCAGGAACATTTTCTAATGATTTTGCAGGTTCAGAAGATGATGTTGCAATAGATGAACCAAGCTTGGGAAAGGAGAAAGATCATGATCATATACTAATGCCTATTTGGAATAGTGTGGATTCATCTTCAAAGACCGTGGAGCCTTCTACTGATGCAGACAAAGAAGGTTTTGAAGATGGAAATAATGAAGATGGAGTTCAAGAACCAGAGAATCAAGAAAATAGTACAAATGAAGATTGTACTGCTGAGCCTCAAGTTGGTACTGCCGGGAAAAATAATCATACTGCTGGCCCATCAGGTCCTAATACTGATGATTTCTCAGAAGATGAAGTCGATATCAACAACATGCCACTCACCTATCAAGTTCCCACAACTCCACACACAAGAATACACAAAGATCACTCCCTAGATAATGTGATTGGAGACATACAGTCTGGTGTGAAAATAAGAAGACAGACCATGACTTCAGATCAACAAGGCTTTCTTAGTACTGTTTATGAAGAAAAGCAACATGAAGCTGCCAACACATGTCTATTTGTATGTTTACTTTCCCAATCTGAGCCCAAGAACATACTTAAAGCCTTAGAAGACTCAAGCTGAGTGTAAGCTATGCAAGAGGAGCTTCTCCAATTCAAGATTCAGAAGGTTTGGGTATTGGTTGATTTACCCAAGGGTATGAGGGTCATTGGAACTAAATGGGTTTTTAGAAACAAGAGAGATGAAAGAGGGATAGTGATCATAAACAAGGCAAGACTTGTAGCCCAGGGGTATACACAAGAAGAAGGGATAGACTATGAAGAGGTTTTTGCACCTGTAGCTAGGATTGAAGCCATAAGATTGTTATTAGCTTATGCTTCTTTCATGGGCTTTATGGTTTACCAGATGGATGTCAAGAGTGCCTTTCTCTATGATACTATTGAAGAGGAGGTATATGTTTCTCAACCTCCATGTTTTGTAGATTCAGAACATCCAGACAAGGTGTACAAGGTAGTGAAAGCTCTTTATGAATTGCATCAAACTCCAAGGGCCTGGTATGGAACATTGGCTACTTATTTGTTAGAGAATGGATTCCAAAGAGGCAAGATTGATCAGACTCTATTTATCAAGAAGCACAATAAGGATATCTTGCTGGTACAGGTTTATGTGGATGATATTATATTTGGATCTACAAAGAAGGAGATGTGCTTAGAATTTGAGAAACTTATGCATGATAAGTTTCAAATGAGTCCCATGGGGGAACTTACCTTCTTTTTGGGTTTGCAAGTGAAACAATCAACTGAAGGCATATTTATTGGTCAAGATAAATATGTGACTGAGATACTACGAAAGTTTCAATTTACTAATGCTAAAGTGGCAAGCACACCTGTTGATCCAGAGAAACCTCTGATTAAAGATGCAGATGGAGAAAGTGTGGATGTACACACCTACAGGTCAATGATAGGGTCCTTGATGTATCTTACCTCATCAAGACCAGATATCATGTTTGCTGTGTGTGCATGTGCGAGGTTTCAATTCAATCCCAAGGCTTCTCATTTAACTGCTGTATAGAGGATCTTTAGGTACCTTAAGGGTTAACTTAAGTTGGGTATGTGGTATCCTAGGGAATCACCTTTTGATTTGGTGGCATACTCAGACAGTGAATATGCTAGTGCAAGTCTGGATAGGAAATCAACAATAGGTGGTTGTCAGTTCCTTGGTTGAAGACTTATATCATGGCAATGCAAGAAGCAAACAATTATGGAAACTTCTACAACTGAAGCTGAGTATGTAGCTGCTGCAAGTTGCTATGGTCAAGTTCTTTGGATTCAAAATCAACTGCCTGACTATGGGTATAATTTTATGAATACCATGATATATATTGACAATAGCAGTACGATATGCATTATTAAAAATCCAGTGCAACATTCTAAAACCAAACACATAGAAATTAGGCATCATTTTATAAGAGACTGCAATGAGAAAAAGTTAGTTCAAGTTGTTAAAATTGATACTGAACAAAACTTTGCAGATCTTCTCACTAAAGCTTTTGATGTTGGAAGGTTTCAATACTTGGTAGCAAGTATTGGAATGCTTAATCCTTGAATGTTTTTAATCTGTGTGTTTTTATACATTAAATTGGATTTGTACTGCTAGGTATGTCAATAGGCACTGCTATGTCTAGTTTGTACTATCATTACAAATTAGGACTGTTTGTTAGAACTGTTAGTCATAAGTTTATACCGCTATGAAACACATGCTTTGTATGTTGTTTTCTTGGTTTTGGACTAACATTTGCAGGTATGGCGTATAAGCACAAAGGAATCACTAGTGCATTGTGTGAGCAGCAAATGGTGGTTTAGTTGCTAACATAATAGATTGATGATGGACAGAATTTGGGAGTCCCTTAACAAAGTTTTATACTTAAGTTAAGAGGTTCTTTAAAATATCTTTCTTAAAATCTTATTATGAGGTTTTGCATTTGAATTGATGGCATAGTTAGTCAGATAGTAACTGATCTAACTCACTCTCTACCATTTTATACTTTAGTATAATGTGTTAGTCCAAGGACATCTGGTAGAGAGAACAGCGAGCAAACGTGAATCTAACACAATTGTGTTAAAGGCAACACCTGCCACGAGCTGAAAACCCTGTCAAGAAAGCTCTTTGAATGAGTTTATCTGATCACAGGCAGTTATTTATAACTGAAACTATTGGTTCTCACACAACCAGAGGTTGTATTAAACCGAAATTATGATTAAGTATCTATCTTTACACTTAATCCCTTCAAAATTGTTATCAGCAGTATTGTTTTAAATCCAAATTGAGTTTATACTGCTAAGTTAAAATTTTTCCAAAAAATTAGTACTGCCAGGCAAAAAGTTAGTACTGGTAGGCTTAAGTTTGTACTACTGGATAGTCGTTAATACTAGTGCGAAATAACAGCTTTTTGAAAATAGCCGTTGAGAAGTTGTTGAGATTTTTACTGATCGAAATCTTATCTTAAGGGGTTTTCTTTTTGGATATTTTAACTTTTAATCTGTTATATTCACTTTTCTTCAATCAAAAGTTATCTTTTAATTAAAGTCGGTCCACTAGAAACCCTAATAAGTCTTACATAATATCTCAATTCACTTTCCTCAACCTACTTTCTAACCAAATTACTCAAATCCCAGCAGTCAAATCAATATTTTACTGACAATAATGGCTACTTTAACTTTTGTCGACAAGCACAACATGGTAGCATATTTGGAAAAACCAGAGGAGGATACTCAATTTCATCAAATAGTGGAATTTTTAAATGCTTCTCATATAAGGTATTCTTTGACACTTAATCCCACTATCTATGTCTACCAAATCAAAGAGTTTTGGCAGACTGTTACTGTCAGAACAATTGACAATGGAGACAAAGACTTAAATGCAACAGTAGATGGCAAAACCATCACTATTACTGAATCATCACTTAGGAGGCATCTCCACCTAGATGATGACAATGGTATTAGTGCAATGCCCAATACTGAAATTTTTGAAACATTAACCAGAATAGGGTACAACATCCAATCTCAATCTTTAACTTTTCAAAAAGGTTGTTTTGCCCCACAATGGAAATTTTTGATTCATACCATCCTTCATTGTCTAAATCCTAAGAAAACTTCATGTGAACAGTTCAGTAGCAATATTGCAACTGCTCTCATATGCTTATCAACTGATAGGACTTTCAATTTTTCAAAACTTATCTTTGAAGGAATGGTGAAAAATGTTGACAGTAAATCAAAGTTTTTGATGTATCCAAGGTTCATTCAAACAATTTTGAACATGAGGAAAAATCAGCTTCTATCTCATAAAACTATTTATCTAACACCCAAACATACCCAAAAACTTTTTAGCAACATGAGGATGGCCTCAAAAGGGTATAGTGGGGCAGAAGTCCCTTTGTTTGAATGAATGTTACAGGTATAGGGTGAAGGATCAAAAACCCCATTTGACTCCCAACACACACCCACAAGCTCAGAACAATCAGCCTCACAACCCACATCATCACCAGATAGGAGTTCATCCAAAGAGGGCTCTGTTGTACCTGAGCACAGAGTTCCTACTCCTACCCATGATGCAGATAAGGCTGACAATGTCAGTATAGGAAGGGTTGCCCCTACTATCACAAGCTTAGAGGCTGGGCAGGAAAGGGGTACCATACATAAGACCCAACCTATGGCAACACCTACAGTACCAAGTTCTTTTGAACCTAGTACTAGTGGTGGAATCCTAAGCCAACCGGATTTATTGGGTGGCTCAGATCCTCACCATGTGGTGGAGTCTGAGTCTTTGCCCCATGATGCACCTCTCCCTGAAGGTAACACATCATGAAGTGCTGAGGGCAGTCAGAAACTTAATGAATTGACGGATTTATGTACCAAATTATCTGAGAAGGTTACTACCTTAGAGGCTGAGCTCACCACCCACAAGAAGGTGTTTGGAAAGGTTTATACCAAACTGGTGTTGAAGGTCAAGAAATTAGAGCAGAAAGTTAAGACACTTCAAAGAAAAAGGTCAGCTCACATGGTGGAATCATCTTCTTCATCCAGTTCTGATGATGGTCAAAGTGAGGACAATGGGTGAGGAATTTTCCAAACAGGGGAGGAAGACTGCTGAGTTAGATCGAGACCCAAATGTCTTATTGGTTCAAGAGGAATTTGATACTCAGGGGAGGATAGATGACCAAATGGAAGAATGTACTGCTCCAGGTGTTTCTCAAGGTACTGCTGATGTAGTTTATACAAGAAGACCAAAGAGATCAAGAACAGACAAGGGAAAAGGTATAATGGTTGAAGGTGAACCATCTGAGAAGACAACCAAGAAAAGTCAAGCTCAAATTGCCTTAGATGAAGAACTTGCTCAAAGACTTCATGAAGAAGAATTAGCAAGGGTAGCTGATGAAGAGAAAACTGCTCAATTATTGACTGAACAAAAGTTGTTAACTGAAGTACAAGAGTTAGCTGCTCAAGAAGCTGCTGATAGGGAGTTAGCTGCTAAGCTACAAGAGGAGGAAAGGTCACAGTTTATACAAGAAGAACAAGAACAGGCAATCAGTGACCTGTTGGAGCATATTAGGAAAAGTCAAAGAAAGAAGCAAGCTGCTCAGAAGAAACCCCCTACCAGAAAAGAACAACTAAGTTATATGAAGACTTATTTGAAGCATCAAGACAACTGGAAAGAAAAGCACTTCAAAGGAAGATCCTATGAAGAGATAGAGAAGTTGTATATCAGTGCACATAGAAGAATGCAGATGTTCCTAAGAGGTGAGCTAGAAACAGTTGAGACTGATACAAGTAGAAGTGAGAAAAGAACAACTGAGCAATTGGAATCTAAGGAGTCCAAAAAGCAAAGAACAGAAGAAGAAAAGCATGATGAAACAGTTGAAGAAAAAGAATAAGAAGTATTGACTAATGAACAGATCCATAGTATGATGGTGGTAGTCCCAGAATCACTCAATCTAGATCCCATTCAAGCCAAACATCCCATCATTGATTGGGAGGTTTATTCAGATGGAGTGATTAAAGGATGGAAAATTATCATGGTAGGAGGTCAATCAGAAGTATACAAATTCTTTGAAGACTTGATAAAAGCATTTGACATAGAAGACTTGGATAAGCTTTGGAGCCTAGTTCAAGAGACATTCAAGACCACTGATCTCACTGATGATAAAGATAAAGAGTTATGGGTAGAACTAAAGAGACTATATGAACCTGACTCAGGTGAGGCAATATGAAGATTTAAAGCTCATCACTTAGCTACCACATGGAGACTGTATGACAACTGTGGAGTGCATAAGGTATCTACTAAAGTAGGAGTTGAAATATACATGTTAGTGGAAAAGGATTATCCACTAAGAGCTGAATTACTAATGATCATGCTAGCATCCAGACTCAATGTTGATGAAGATTCAGAAATGGCAAGAGAATTGATAAGGAAATTATTTCAGTTACATGAAGAGATGAAGGCCAGAAGACTAAGATTGACAATGTAGTGTTTGGAAGAGTCCTCACAATCCTCATAAGGTACTCATTTAATTCAGAAAACTTGATGATTTAGGGTAAATCACAAGTTTAGGGGAGGATTGTAGGGAATTAAATGATTGAAGATTTAGTAGTGCTGGAAATAACACTAACAGTACAAACTGCTAGTGTATGATCAAGACTACTGAAGATAACTAACAGTACAAACTATCAAGTTAGTACTGCTAGTATGGATGAAGGTACTGCTCCATGATACTGCTTTAGAAGACGTGTAGAAGATAAGTATGGAATAGATTGTATGTATATCACAATTAGTTAGAATTATACGGGTAGATACTTATCTTGTAAAGGACTCGTTGTGCTATAAAAGGAGGTCCTAGGTTAATTAGTCATATACGTTTTTGTTAAGATTCAAGGTCTTGTTACCCTAGTGATATTGAGATCACTCGTATTATTGCTTAATAATATTGAATCGTTTGGAGTTACTTTCTGTGTTCATTGTTCATAAATTGTCTAGTTACTGTTACATCAAAACCAACCTTCTAAGTGTTATCAAGTAGATTCCGCATACTTGGTAATATAAACTCAAAGTATCCTTAACACATTCTAAAGGTGTTTTGATCCTCTCACGGTTTTGTTTAGAGCAAAACATCACAACTATTTGATGGGTAATTAATGTTATTAATGACCGTTTGATTTCAAATAATGAGTGGCTATGTATACACTCTTGAAATGACAACTATATTTCTGATGTCTTCTAGACATAAAACATAGCTAGGTCCACAAGGAATTTTGATTTTATCACAATAGATAAATTTGGATAAGAGACAAAATGTCTACGGTTAATAGAAGATGACAAACCAACATCGCCTAGAATGGTAGTTGTATACAGTATACACTGTGATAGCCATTAAAGAATTGGCAGAGCTTATATCACAATGTATAAGGGTAAGTCAAGACATATTATGTCAATACAACTACTCTCAACACGAGTTATTACTTTTGACAATGTGAAGTCAAATGATAACAATGCGGATCTGCTTATAAAAGGCTTAATGAGAGAGTGAGTTAGCAAGTCGTGTTGAGGAATGAGACTAAGGGGCTGTTTACTTTCTGCTTAATGTCCTGTTTGGTAACAAAACTGGCTGGAAACAGGAAACTTTGGTGTTTCTTTTTAACTTATTGCAAAAGAGAATCCTTAATGTGAAAGGGGGCAAAATTTGATGCTGTTTCTATCCAGGACGTCTTAATACGAGTTTTTTCCCGAACTAGTGTAGATGGCAAAAATGAATTCGAAAAATTTAGAAAACTTTGAAAAAATTTATAAAAATTCAAAAAAATTTTAAAAATTCGAAAAATTTATAAAATTCGAAAAATTTATGAAAAATTCGAAAAAATTTATAAATTTAAAAAATTCAAAAAATTTTAAATTCAAAAAATTTATAAAAATTCTAAAAATTTATAAAAATTCAAAAAAATTTATAAAAATTCGAAAAATTGTAAAATCAAAAAATTCGAAAATTTTATAAAAAATTTATATATTCAAAAATTTATTAAAATTCAACATTTCGAAATTTTATAAAAATTATAAAATTCAAAAACTTATAAAAATTTGGATTTTTAAAATTCTTTATCAAATTTTTTAATTTTTTTGAATTTTTAAAAAATTTAAAATTTTTAAAAATTTTTGATTTTAAAAATTATAAGTTTTCGAATTTTTATAGTTTTTATAAAATTTTAGAATTTTTATTTTATAAATTTTTTGAATTTAAAATTTTTTGAATTTTTTTAAATTTTTATAAATTTTTTCGAATTTTCATAAATTTTTCTAATTTTTATAAATTTTTTCCACCTACACTAGTTCGGGAAAAAACTTGTATTAAGATGGTCAATTAAGCATAAAAAAGAAACAACATATATCCACACAGACACTAACTAGAAACAGGACACATATATCCACACAGACACTAACTAGAAACAGGAAAAAAAAGAAACAGCCCCTAAAGCTTATATGAAGGAAAACCTAACCCAGCTGACTGGAGATCCCAAGATCTATGTTCAATAGGACAACCTAATTGTATTAACCGAGAGGTCACTGTGTGGGAGTAATCAATTCTCCATCCATATAAGGGAGTTAGTAAACTTCATAGTCCATTCTTATAACAATGACAATATGAGGTTAAGCTTTTCGATTTTAATGATTTGATAAGATCACCTATGTGAGAGAGAAGTGGGGTCGCTTCGAAGGGAAATGTATGGGGACGCAATTCCTAAAAGCTCTTACAGAACCAGGCTAGTGTTCATGACTATAACGAAAATGACTATAAGGATTTAACCATGTCAGGGAGAGTCCTGTGTGAACTTATATTGTCGTCTATATAAATAGCGGATCAGTTCAAAGACATCGCGTTCTACTGGAACCTAGTAGGCTAAGTATATTTCACAAGGAAGGTTCAAAGGGTAACACCTACCTATCCTATACAGGATTCAACTGTTGAAATTTTCATTGAAATATTTTTCTGTTTCGAATCAATCTCCATTCATGTGGGGGATTGTTAGGTCACCTTAATAGTAGAACACAAGTATAGTAAAAGAGAGAGATGAGATCGAGAGAGATAGAATGACCGATTATATCACACACATAAATTGACAAAGGTTTGCTTGCATTAGTGAAATAACCAACCTCATAAAATGAAAGTACACAAGAGTATTTATAGGAGTGGAAGGCTAGGGCAACACCCCTAGTCCTTCCATCTACATGTTTAAACATAAATCAAGGCCCATGGGCTTGCTACAAGGGCCATAGACTATAACTAACATACAATCCTATTATGAATAGCAACCTATTACGTATAATAATGACCGACACTTGATATTAATAAAAAGTATTCCCAACAATCTCCCCCTAAAGGTTGGTCATCGAGGTTGCTTGACGTTTTTTTTTGCTTCTTTGGCTTTGACGTCTTTAGTATCTTTGTTCTTTGTTCTTGTTCTGTGTGATGTGATATTGTTGTGATCTGCCTTTCATCAACGTCTTTAATTCCGGTGTCTTTACATCTTTTCCACCATGCTCATACTTCTTTTGACTTTGTTCTTTTTACTTCAAGTGATTCTCATTCTTTAGCTTTTATCTTTGACTTTTGAACGTTTGCTTTGATCTTTGATGAGAATCGTCTTTGAACTTTGAATGACTTTCTGATGTAGGTATGAGCATGTGGAGTTGGAATGTAGTTGATGATAATGGTGGCAGTGGAACTCCCGGTCTCCAATAGTACCTGCATGAAAACAGTTAGAAATAAAGCATTCGGCACTTACAGGTTCGGACTTCGAGATCGTTAACAGCATAGTGTGAAAACTTTCTCTAATCCTTGCCAAGGCCGTTCCTGAATCGGATGCCCCTAAGAGGGCTTACACAGACACACCGAAGTGTATCAACGATTCAAGTGAGCCACTGAAGTATACCGAAGTATCACTCCACGACTGTAGACCATTTGAAACCACTGTGAACACTAAGCGTAACCCACAAGGGATTACCGAAGTGACCTGCTGTTAGGGTTGTTCGATGTTGACCCTGGCAGGAATTTCCATTCAATCACTGAGAATCACAATTGTGAGTTCCCTCATGAATGTTCTTGGCAGATTGCTAAGATCTGCGTAGGACTCTTGTTATTTACAACTGGTGTCCTTAATGTTGAACAACCAGTGTAGAAATATTAAGTGTTCCTAAGAGATCTTTTGATGTATCTCGCGGCTCTAGACTCGATTTAGTGCATTTTGGTTTTAGTAGTCGAAGGCATGGAGCAGAGTGCCTCCTTTTCAATATCAACACAGCTCGGAGTGAGAGGTCGATAGATTATGCGAGGTTCTCTGTGAAAAATGAAACAAGCATCTTTTGAGAGATACTTGAGTGGTTAGAAGGTTAAGTGCAGTGCGTCACTGGGTCCATGACGTCTTTGTCTTCAATACCGGTGTCACCTTAGTAACTACCAGTAGCATATGAATTGAACCCGGTTTCTGCCCTAAAGTTGAACATTTGGAGGGCTATTTCGTTTCACCCTTTTTCATAACTTTTCTTTTTAATTCTTCAACCCCTTCTTTCTCCTTTCATTTCTTTACTCCTTTTTTCAATCATACATAAGGACTTCTAGTACTAAACTATTGGTATTGTCCATGGGTAGATCCCTCCGGTTCTGGTGGATCATAGGATGGATTTCCTAACCTTAGTCACCTTATAACTCCATGAATATCCTATATTGCCATAAACCATTCATTTGAAAATCTCTCAAAGTGTTTATTATTATAAAACATATTTTGTTAACACCTTGAGAGTTTTGCTTTTTCTGAAATACTCCCCCTTCACATGTGCTCATAATTTTTTAAGATGAATTTGCACATGTTGGGTGGAGTTTGCACTTTTGAATTGATTGATTTTCAATGAACATGACCGATTTGAGACACGCTTACAGCACTAGTTAGACTAGCTTGAAATTATCCCATCCTGGTCACATTCAAAGAAAATCTCTCGAAACGGTACGCTCTACTTAGACAAGTCCTATTCGAGACACGCTTACATCACTGGTTAGACCAGCTTGAAGTTATTAACCGTCCAGGACAAGTCCTTTCGATTAATGACAGTTAAGTTTTGTCAATTCTTGGGTAAAATTTGAGTTGAGCTCATGCAAGATTCCATACTTCACACACATATTTTAATCACATTTTCCTTTCCCCCCCTCAAAAATAGCATATTGATGTTAATTTTGGAAAACATTTTGATTAAAATATGCTTTTTGAGGTTTGTGGGAAGAATCCAACAAGAAATTTATGTTTTTAACAAAGATGATTTCAAGTACTCCCCCTCAACAAGTGAAATCACTTTTTGAGGTTTTAAACTCGAGAGGGAATACTTGTTCTTTTGAGCAGAATTTTGAAAAACTTATAAAAAATTTGATTAATTCTGCTCAAAAGTAAGAAGCTTTCGCTCCTTATATTAGGATTGAGGCACTGAAGCGTACCTCAGGGTCCTTTCTTTACAAAGATCGGGTTGTGCACTGTTATATGTGCACAAGCCATAATGTTTCACAAGCAATCATAAGAATACCCAAATCTTACATCAATCGACGTTTCTGAAGATCGTGAATACTGGATCAGGTCTTTGGAAGTTTCTGATAGGAAATGAGGGTCTGCCTCCAACATAACTTTCCAACCTCCGCATCTGATCTCTAAGAACCAGCCTCTTCTCAATCTTCTGAATGAATTGAAGAACTTCTCGCATTTGAGAAGCTGTCCACTTGCTTGTCTAATACAACTCCTGATCTCTTAACCGAATGACTAGTCCGTCTCGAACCTTCTTGAGTGTGTGGTCGCAGAACCTGTGAAGTTCTTTGTATCCCATGAAACAGTTGATGCTGTGATCACTTTTGTAGACAAAACCAAAGGTTGGGTCCTTTTTTAAGGTATACTGAGGTTCTTTGTTGATCTCTAGAAGGTGTAGAAGTGGTGCGGTTAAGTTTAGCTTCCTTTGATAGCTCTCGACCCCAAGTTGCAAGTCTTCAACGTGTTCCTGAATGATCTTTCTTCTGATGTAGTAGAGCAATGAAGTGCTGAATGCGTACGTAAGATCAGTTGAGAAATGATGCATCTTCCCTTGAACTTTGATGAGATACATATCTTCAAGATCGTTAAGGTTCAAATCATGGAAGTCTGCTTCTGAGAATGAGTAAATCTTCTGATCTTGTCTTCTAACCCTGATTTTATGTAGAAAGGTATAATCATACCTCTTTTCTGCTTCAATGCTAACCACACCAATTATTCTGAGATCGCTCATCACCGGAGTTGGAGACTTTTTTGTAAGTTTGCTTTTGTACCAGGTTCTCCTTTTCTCATTCCAGTGGTATATTCCCAGATGCGCATCTTGATCGTATAGTACTTTGTTTGAAATGAAGAGTCTTGTTGTTGTTTCTTCGATGGCCGGTTGTGGATAACTTGCAGTAGGAATCAAGGTGTAAAACCCCAAATTTTAAAATATGCAAAAAGACCAAAATACCCCTGAGGATATAAAACATGAATAAATCACTATTAAAAAAATTCTGATTCGATTCCAAACATCTGAGTACGAACCAAATATGAAGCAATGAAATTTCTGGGACGATATTAATTATTTTGAAGGTACAAAAAAATTATTCTTGCACCTATACAAAATTTGTGAGAAACCAAAATTACTCTATTTTATTTATTTGTATTTACAAATTAATTCTAAAGGATAATTACTAAATTTAAATAAGGAAAATATAACAAATTAATTCTTGATTGGTGCTAATCTATGCAAACCGTGTTTTGGCCTGGTCCTACTCCTCAAATCACGGCTTGTCACTCTAAAAAAATCAGATCCCATAACTTTGTTCCTGCCAAAACGAAATAACACAAACAAACCCAAATCGCTAGAACTTGAAACGCATACAAAAAATCACCAACACCTCCATACGAATTTCTGGAACTTATATAGCATTTTTCTGGGTTGGATCTTAATCTAAAGAAGCTACGAAAAATAAGAATAGGGGCTGTGGTTCGCCGGTTTGATCTTGGTCGAGTTTCTTGTCATTTTTTTTTCATACGTGAAGGTATAATTCGCCCATCTTGTTTCTACACGATCTAAAATTCATCTTATAATTTTCTTACATTCCTTACATCATATTCGACTCAGGAAAAATAAGTACTTCGAAGCATGCAAGGGTTTTGGGTCGTTTTTGAATTAATGGGTTAAAACACACCTATTTTCCAAAATAATGTGTAACGATTTTTCTGAGGGCCATATATATTTTCTTTCGACCTTATACGAAGTACATAGTCTGGGAAAAATGGTGGTACGATTTGTGGAGTCCTAGATTAGTCGTGGTGAATTTTGTGATCAAAAACGTGCCTAAAATCTAAAATATAAGAAACGATTTTTCTGGGTTGTGTATTTAATTTTTCTGGGTTCTAACATCATCATATAACTTGGGAAAAATATGTGTTTGATTTATAGAAGCTTAAATGAATTATTGGAGAATTAATTTAAAACCGGGTTTTGTGAAAAGTGAAGAATAAATCAAATAAAATGGATCGGGCATTAGGGTTAGCATTTTGGGGCTTGTATCTGGTCAATTAAATGTGTTCAAATATTATTCAATGATTGTTTTATGATTGGGTTTGTTAGGGTTTGAATTTGATAATTAAAAGTGGTAATCCGATTTGAAATTAAATCCCAAGGGGGTGTTTTGTAACTTTTGAAACTCGTGGGTTATTTTTAAAATGATATTTAGGTCTGTTACAATGTGGGAAAAATATAACTTGAGGGTCCTAAGTGTAAATATTTCAAGATAATGAATTAATGGTAATTAAAGGGTATGATTTGTAATTAATTAAACTAGAGGGACTAAAAGTGTAAATTCTGGAAAGTTGAGGTTGTCCTGAGTAAATAATGATATTAAAAGTGTTTTGGGTAAATTTGAGCATTTATGGGCTTAATATGTAATTAATATGGAATTATGATTTAAATTATAAGTTTTGTAAACTTAAGGGACTAAATGTGTAATTTCTGAAACTTGAGGGGCTGGATTCGTACAATAAGAAATTCTGAAGTTATATTCTGTATTTTGATAAAATATGAGGCTTGTTTGGTAATTATGGATAAGATAAGGATTTAAAGTGTAAAATTATGAATTAAGGGGTTTAAATGGAAATTTTGTAAACTAAGGGGTATAAAATGTAATTTGGAAAACTTGAAGTATTGAAGTCGTACATTCTGAATAAATGAAGGATTAAAAAGAATGAATGTGATAATTACATATTTGACCTTTAACTTTGGAAGAATTACATGTGAAACCCTAAAGTATGGAAACTTGCCAAATGAGGAAACCTGCCTAAAATAGAAAGTTATTAAAAAGTAAAGGAAAACCAAAATGGTAATCTGACTAGAATCTTCTGTAATTCCGTCTTCTATTCCTCTAGGTGTGAAGAAGGAGAGATCCTGATCTGTTTGTGCTTCTATTTCTGTTTTTGCATTCCTAATAAGGTACAGATATTCTGCCCTTCTTTAGTAAGGTGCCTTCGTCTCATTTTTGATTTCTGATTCACTGCCATGTTCTTTGATTCTGTGAACCTTTCTGGTTTCTTTCATGATATTATGAACCTTTGACATGACCTTTTCTGTTATGAACCTTTCTGATATTAAACCTTTCTGATACATGACCTTTCTGTTATGAACCTTTCTGATATTAAACATTTCTGATATATGACCTTTCTGACATGGAACCTTTATGGTATGAACCTCTGATTATGAACTCTGATATTCTGAAATGGAAATTGACTTATGAAACTAAATTAAATACTGGATACATGGTACTTGACCTTGACCCACAGTTTGATACTACGAGCCACTCACTAGGCATGAGGGTTTCATGTCCATGTCAGTCGATGCACCGATGGCATGACTCTAGGGCAGGAGAGTGATGACCTGTCCCGTCCCTTTTCTGTATTTTAATTGGTGTGTTGGGAGTTATGGCCACCAGGGGCGTATGGATGCATGATGAGTGCTCAAATACTCATCATTTTTATCATATCTGAACTGCCAAAACATCCAAAAACGCTCAAAAATGCATCAAAATACAGAAAATACCCAAAAATTATGTTTTATATGATTCAGATGCAAAATAAGTGAAAACAGTTGAAAAACGAGCAAAGTTTGTTAAATTAGCAGTTTCAGTCCCCCAAGTTTCAAAATTCGTCAAAAATAGTCCCTATGCATTTATTTTAAAATAAAAGTCAACCCAAGTCTTTTGAAAATCAAAATATTAAAAATATGATTTTTGGGTAAAAAGTTTTGAAAAGTTACAAGTTTGGTCCCGGCAGTTTGAATTTTGGCACTTTTGGTACCTAAACTATCTACCTAATCCTAAAACTAAACAAAATAAATAAACCACTAAACCCATTATCCTAATTCTAAACCCAGCGGCCACAAACCAAAAAAAAATCCCAACCCTTTCTAATCCTAGCCCACTACACCAAACCAAAAGCCCATTCACTAAACTAACCCAACACCCTTAAAAACCTTACCCCGTATTTTTTAGATAACACCCATTCGGTCAACTCACCCAAGTCAAACACCTTATCCCTCCTTCTCCCCACAAAACCAGTTAACCAAAACCATTAGCTACCCACTCCTCCTGACAAACCAACCCTTCCCATCCCTTTTCACTTACAACACGCAAGCAACCCCACTATCCTTAGCTAATCCCACCAATAATCCCCCACGTGAGCAGGAAAAGTCCAAATCCCACTTATCTAGTTTTCCCGCCAAAATCAAAATGGAGGGTTAAGATGAAGTCAGCCTAATCAAACGGTGGGAAATGATCAAGAGAAGTCAATGAAGCTTAGTGGATGTATAAAAGAAGAAAGAAGATCAAGAAACAAAATGTCACTCGTTTTAGACCAAAACTTCTTAGTGTAACTTTTTAAATTAATGTCATTTAAATTTCAGTATTATTGTAACATTTAAATTCAGTCATTGTAATTTCAATTTCAGTTAATTTCTTAAAGATTGTACTTTTTATCTTGTAATTTAATTTCAAGTTTAATTTAGCAATTTAAGTTTGTTGTTTTTTAAAGCACTTTTTCTGTTTCGACTAGCTTATTTAAGCTAGTCTTAGCTTACTGTAAGTTATTTTAAGCTTATTCAGGTTTAATTTCAAAAGTCTTAAAAAAGTCAAACAAAAGTCAAAAAAAAAAATGGTCAACTCAGTCATAAGCTTGTTTACAGCTTAATTCTAAGTTGTAATTTGTTTTTCTCAGTTTAATTAAGTTATATAGTCTATAAAGAGTAAAAAATCCAAGTCAATTCAGTGTTATCTAGTGTAATAATCAAAACAGTCAACTTTAAGTGGTGTTTGGATTTGGGTCAAACAGGGTCAAAACTTGGTGGTTACTGTTACTTTACCATTGGGTTAAGTTTTGTCGATCTTAAAAAAGATTGTTTAAGTTGTTTTTGGCAGGTTAATGTCGATTTGAAGTTGATTGCTAGGTTGGCAGTTGGGACTGCAGAAACAAGGCAGTCAAACTGCCTTGTTAAGCTCGTATAAGCTCGGCTTAATTTGGACCCATTTTTGCATTTCTCAGGTGTGTTTCAACCCATATTTAGTTTGCATATAAAGTCCATTAGCCTAGTTCTAAATATTGCCCATAACAGTTAACACTTAGTGTAACAGTTTCATTTTTAGTTTTTCTAGTTTTTGGCAGATTTTCAGGATTTTATGTAGCACTCATTTTAAGTTAGTTCAAGTCGAAACTTTGGATTATTGTAGTCCCCCAGCTCATGCATCTTAGGTATTTTTTGTAGATTTTTTAGAGTAGCTTATCCAAGCTTATCGAGGGCTTGAAGTTGCCCCATTTGCCCTGTCCATCGAGTACCACAGCAGACATAGCAGCCCTTAAATAGCATAAGCTTTTGTTTTTTTTCTTCTTCTCATTTCTTTAACTGTCAAGCTTAGGAAGTTTAATTTCCAGCCTATTTGTACTTTCTAAAATCATTTTCTTTTTAAAAGTTGTTTACAGTCATTAGCTTAATAAGTTCTTACAATAAAATCAAAAAAATAAAAAAGTGTCATAAGGAGGAATCGAACCTGGGTTTACCGGGTAAACAAACCCACGACTCACCCAATTGCACTAGCCCTCATTTGTTAGTTACATTTGTAGAATTATTTATTTAACCATTGTTTTATTTTCTATTTTTAGCTTATTGTATCAGTAGGCTTATTTGTTTAAGTATTTTTAATTTTTACTTTTTACATTTTTTATCCCCTAAACTTTTGTAATTTTTTATTTTCTTTTATAAAATTAGTTTTTATTGTATTTGTACCCATTTTTAGAATTTAAGAAAAACGAAAACATAAAAATAGTGATAGCTTCTATTTAATAGATTTTATTTTTTTTAATTTTTCTTTCGCGTTTTTAAGTTTTTCTTTCACGTTTTAATTCCGTATCTTTTAGTTAATCGTTTTTATTCCTTTTTCATTTTTATTTTACGTTCATCAATCGTAGTTTAAAAATCAAAAATCAAAATCCCCTTTTCCATTCAATATTCACCCGATCACGAATTCGATCTATTTCAGAACGTCACACCTCTTTGGAACTTAACGACCCGGGGAAACACTAAACTCCAGGGAGATCGTGCCCTAGATTGTTTGACTTTATTTGACCACATCCGTGGTTGATTTTAGTTGACTGTTTAGCACGTATCAAATTTTGGCGCCGCTGCCGGGGAGGTGTGCTGCGTAGATCGTTTTTGAAGAATCAGTGATTGTTGGATATTCATCCATTGTATATTATCCATCTTTGTCCATATTCTTATATATATATAAAACCAAAAA
This sequence comes from Artemisia tridentata subsp. tridentata, assembly GCA_021014915.2. Taxonomy (NCBI): domain Eukaryota; kingdom Viridiplantae; phylum Streptophyta; class Magnoliopsida; order Asterales; family Asteraceae; genus Artemisia; species Artemisia tridentata. The sequence goes on along the minus strand of CP139501.1, from coordinate 166,244,673 downwards.
AAATTATCGTGAAGTTAATTCGTTTGACGGATCGATAAACCAAAAATATCGTATTTCAATCTTCATTAAAACATATAAAACACAAAAATATTTTCTTTTGTTTCTATATATATATATAAGATAAAAATAAAAATACAAAAAGATTTTCCGTTTTCTTTGTTTAATAATAACAACAATAAAAAAAAAAAAAAAAATTACCATCGAAAACCAAGATTGAGTACTACCTAACTGGGGGTACGACCATAATAAGTTCCCAAACTAAAGATTAAAACTTGCCTTTGTATCCTTGTGAGTGGTGTACCTTTTTCAAAGAAGCCATTCATCTTGTGATTATTGGTTTAAGTTCACTGTCGTTTTGCCTCGATCTTGTTTTGATTGGATTTGTTTTCATTTTCACTTTTCAAAAACAAAAACAACAAAAAAATAAAAATAAAATACAAATAAAATCCAAAAATAATCTTCTTACCCTATTCTAAGTGTCCATCACTCTAATGGATTCTTAGGCTCGTCTTAGTGCATGCGCACTCGTTCTTCAAGGTCATCAAGCCCTCATCGTGAGCTTGGAAACATACCTCGAAGACGTCGCAGACGTTCTGTTTCATCAGTCGTACCCGAGATACGAACTGATCCTGATATCCCTGTCATCATGGCAGAAGACCGTCCCATGAATGAGCTTCTCCAGGCTCCCACCACTGGGTACGGGGATGCCATTGTTGTTCCAGCCATCGTGGCTGAGAATTTTGAGCTTAAGACTGGGTTAATAAATCTTCTAACCCAGCGGCAATTCTTTGGTTTTGAGAGGGAAGATCCTCAAGATCACATGCGATGGTTCAATAAAATCACATCCACCATCAAATGCAAAAATGTCCCGGAAGAATCAATCAAACTTCTTCTTTTCCCGTTTTCCATCGATGGGGCAGCCCGGATTTGGCTTGACAAACAACCCCCTCGGTCGATAACAACATGGGAAGATTTGGTTCAAAAGTTCGTGAATGAATTCTTTCCTCCTTCTAAAACCACGTATCTCAAGAATGAAATCATGAAATTCTCTCAAAGGTTTGATGAACCATTTGGAGAGGCTTGGGATCGTTTCAAAGAATTGCTCCGCAAATGTCCTCATCACGGTTTCACCGATTTGATGCAAATGGACACTTTCTACAATGGGTTAAACCCATCGGACCAAGATTCTCTTAATGCCTCAGCTGGAGGTAATTTTCTGAGCAAATCCACCAAGGAGGCCATTGCACTCATTGAAAACAAGTCAAAGGTCCGCACTGCACGAGCCAGACCTTATAATTCTCAGGCTAGTGCCGGTCCTTCTACTTCATCTCCCGTGAGTCAGCCTAATAATGATACTCAGCTTGCTGAACTCACGAAGGTCATTCAATCTTTGGTTCTCGCCACACAAAATAAAGAGTCCGCTCCGCAAACTTCTCACACTGCTGAAATTAAAAAGGTAGAAGTTTGTGTTACTTGTGGTGGTCCTCACGCTTACTACAATTGTACCGCCACCGATGGCGATGCATTTGAAGTCAATGCTTTAGCCGGTTTTTCCAATCAAGGAGGTAACCAATACCATCCTCAAATGGAAACAAACTACCGTGCTAACACCCAAGGGGGACAGCCCGGATTATATCAAGTCAACAATGCTAATAGGTTCAACCCTAACCAGCAAAGAGGGCAAAATACGCAAAATCAATACCCACCCCAAAGGGGTAATCAAGGGTATTCAGCCCCTAGTCACCAAGGACCTCAACCAAATGATCTTGATAATCACATCAGGGTGAATGATACCAGAATGAAGTCAATGCAAACTCAAATCACTAATTTGAAGAGTGAACTTCAAACTTCAATAGCCCAGCAAGGCCATGAGCTGAGAAATGAGTTTGCACAGTCTCATAACAAAATTGAGAACATGTTGACTGGTATCATGAACCACATCAATCCACCTTCTACTTCGGGAGGTCTCCCAAGTAACACTGTTGTCAACCCAAGGGGTGAACTCAAAGCTGTCACTACACGTAGTGATAAAGCTCATGATGGACCCGAGATTCCTACTACCGCTTCTTCTCTTCCTAAGGTAGTGGAACATGAAATCAAGGTGACAAAGGACCCGGTACTTCCCGCTAACAACGGAAGTGCTAAATACGTCCAACCTATGATCGTCCAAAATCCTACACACCCAATTGCTCCTCAACCATCAAGAATTGATCCAAACCTTTCAAGATTCACGGTCAAGAGTACGTCAGAAATACGTGCTGAGCTCAAGACCATGCAAATCAATCCAGGATCGAACAAATGGTTTGAGTGTTGTGCTGCAAATCCTAAGAGTGTTCTTGACGACATTGATGATGATGATGATTCCGATTTCATCAAAGCTATCACCACTCGTAGTGGTGCTGCTTATGAGGGACCCTCTGGTCCTATTCCTCCTCCGTTGTATGAAACGGAGAAAGAGACGGAGGCTACAACGGACAAAGTGCAAATTCCAAGCCCACAAAGTACAGCACAAGTCCACCCTCCGGTAGTCCCGAAAAAATCCAAACCAGGAGTTGTCTTTGAATCTGTTGAGACTCCTGAAGTTGATGTCCCTAAATCCAAACCTTACATTCCTTACCCATCACGCTTAAACGAGCATAAGCAACGTGAAAAGCATAGTCAACAAATGGACAAATTCTTTCAAATCTTTAAAGAATTACATTTTGACATCAGTTTTGCGGATGCTCTCATTATGATGCCCAAGTTTGCATCAACAATCAAACAGTTGTTAAGCAACAAGGAAAAGCTGATTGAAAAGGCTAAAACTCCTGTGAATGAGAACTGCTCAGCAGTTATCTTAAAAAAGCTTCCCGAGAAGCTTGGAGATCCCGGAAAATTTCTTATACCTTGTGTATTTCCGGGAATGATTGAATGCTGTGCTTTGGCCGATCTTGGCGCAAGCATCAATCTGATGCCTTATTCAGTATGGAAGAAACTTTCTCTTCCGGCACTTACTCCTACCTGCATGACTCTTGAGCTTGCAGATCGTTCCATATCTCTTCCTCGCGGCATTGCTGAGGATGTATTTGTGAAAGTAGGAAAGTTCCATTTTCCAGCTGACTTTGTGGTTGTTGATTTCGACGCTGATCAAAAGGTTCCTCTCATTCTTGGAAGAGGATTCCTAAGAACGGGCCATGCTTTTATTGATGTATTTAAGCATGAGATCACATTGCGTGTGGGTAATGAAGCTGTTACCTTTAACCATGATCAAACTTCGAAGTACTCCTCAAATTTTGATTCTGCATCGGTTAACCGAATCGATGTCATTGATATTACTTCAAAGGAGTACTCTCAAAATCTTGGTTATCTTCATAATTCTGTGAGTGGTAATCCCACCACATCTTCTCAACCTATCATAGCCGACTCTTCCCCTTCTCTAACTCCGGTTGAGGGAAGTGATCCCTTTTGGGATGAAGTCGAGGCTTTTCTTGCTATAGATAGTTCACCTCCGCATGAGGTTGATGATAACTATCTTGATCCTGAGGGGGACATTCTTTTTCTAGAGAATTTGTTAAACGAAGATTCATCTCCCCCTCTTCCACCAAAACAACTTCATAAAAAGGAAATCAAGTCAGTTGAGGAAACTGATAAATTTCCCGAGATCAAGTTTAAGGACTTGCCTCCTCCACTTGAATATGAAATTCTTGAGGAGGAAGTTCTTATCTTAAGTGCTATTATGATCTCTCTTCTTCCCTTCACCTACCCGGTGATTTCCCCTATCTTTCACTCATTCGGGAGTGAGGATGTTACCTTTGACCCCGGCATTTTCCATCTAACATTGGTTTAAATGCCGGATTTATCTCATCGGTGTGGAACTTTCTTATGTTCAATTGGTTATCCAAACATTTTGAACGAAAGTCCGATGAAGATGGTCTCTTCCACTTACTTCCCCATAGACTTTTAAATTGCTTTTTCTCCCGGGCTGTTCAGGAACAATTTGTTACAGTTGGCCGTTCACAAGCGGTTAGCTTGCGTGATAAACCTGACTGTTCGGGAGGAATCAACTCAATGTGGGGTCGAGTCGAGCTAAGTGACTCGGTTATCAAAAATATTAGCAAACCATATGGGTTTTCACCCATATTTCTGACTTCTTTCTACTTTCTACCACCCTAGTGTGGGGGAGATGCCCCACATGTTGTATATATGTAAATTTCAAAAAAAAAAAAAAAAAAAAAAAAAAAAAAAAAAAAAAAAAAAAAAAGTGTGTCTATAAAATAAAATAATGGCCCGTAGTATTTCCCTTTTACGTTCTTAGTTTCGGCATAACAGCCGGTACTTTGAATATTGAGGGCAATATTCATTTCTAAGTGTGGGGGGGAATTCTCACGAATTTCATCACGTATATAAAACCATCTAATTCCCCCATTTTTGGCCAAAATTTTTTTTTGGTGTAAGTGTTTGCACTTACACGACAAATGGTTATCAGTCCGCCATGTCTAACCCACAAAAGGATTGGCTAATCCCGGAGCAAACGGCTCTGGGTAAAGATATATCAAATCCGTTGACGGCTTGCAATTTGCCCAAAATTGTATGGTATTCGACTCACCATATCTTTTATAAGTAAAGAGTTGGCTAGCCCGCAAGGTTATGGCTTGTGGTAAAGGCAGTGGAAAACCATAATTGGTAATCAGCTCACCAAGATGTTGACTTTGTCCATCAAGAGTTGGCTAGTCCAGAAGCAAACGGCTTCTGGTAAAGACTAATCAAAACCGTTGGCAGCTGGTGGTTTGCTCAAAATCACATGGTTATCGGTGTACCATAGTTCTTACTTGAACTGAAACATTTGGCTACTCCAGAAATGATGGATATCTGGTAAAGAGAAAAATCCATTAAGTTTTCATCAAATATTGCTAGGGACTAGCAATAGTTTAGTGTGGGGGATTGATGAGTGCTCAAATACTCATCATTTTTATCATATCTGAACTGCCAAAACATCCAAAAACGCTCAAAAATGCATCAAAATACAGAAAATACCCAAAAATTATGTTTTATATGATTCAGATGCAAAATAAGTGAAAACAGTTGAAAAACGAGCAAAGTTTGTTAAATTAGCAGTTTCAGTCCCCCAAGTTTCAAAATTCGTCAAAAATAGTCCCTATGCATTTATTTTAAAATAAAAGTCAACCCAAGTCTTTTGAAAATCAAAATATTAAAAATATGATTTTTGGGTAAAAAGTTTTGAAAAGTTACAAGTTTGGTCCCGGCAGTTTGAATTTTGGCACTTTTGGTACCTAAACTATCTACCTAATCCTAAAACTAAACAAAATAAATAAACCACTAAACCCATTATCCTAATTCTAAACCCAGCGGCCACAAACCAAAAAAAAATCCCAACCCTTTCTAATCCTAGCCCACTACACCAAACCAAAAGCCCATTCACTAAACTAACCCAACACCCTTAAAAACCTTACCCCGTATTTTTTAGATAACACCCATTCGGTCAACTCACCCAAGTCAAACACCTTATCCCTCCTTCTCCCCACAAAACCAGTTAACCAAAACCATTAGCTACCCACTCCTCCTGACAAACCAACCCTTCCCATCCCTTTTCACTTACAACACGCAAGCAACCCCACTATCCTTAGCTAATCCCACCAATAATCCCCCACGTGAGCAGGAAAAGTCCAAATCCCACTTATCTAGTTTTCCCGCCAAAATCAAAATGGAGGGTTAAGATGAAGTCAGCCTAATCAAACGGTGGGAAATGATCAAGAGAAGTCAATGAAGCTTAGTGGATGTATAAAAGAAGAAAGAAGATCAAGAAACAAAATGTCACTCGTTTTAGACCAAAACTTCTTAGTGTAACTTTTTAAATTAATGTCATTTAAATTTCAGTATTATTGTAACATTTAAATTCAGTCATTGTAATTTCAATTTCAGTTAATTTCTTAAAGATTGTACTTTTTATCTTGTAATTTAATTTCAAGTTTAATTTAGCAATTTAAGTTTGTTGTTTTTTAAAGCACTTTTTCTGTTTCGACTAGCTTATTTAAGCTAGTCTTAGCTTACTGTAAGTTATTTTAAGCTTATTCAGGTTTAATTTCAAAAGTCTTAAAAAAGTCAAACAAAAGTCAAAAAAAAAAATGGTCAACTCAGTCATAAGCTTGTTTACAGCTTAATTCTAAGTTGTAATTTGTTTTTCTCAGTTTAATTAAGTTATATAGTCTATAAAGAGTAAAAAATCCAAGTCAATTCAGTGTTATCTAGTGTAATAATCAAAACAGTCAACTTTAAGTGGTGTTTGGATTTGGGTCAAACAGGGTCAAAACTTGGTGGTTACTGTTACTTTACCATTGGGTTAAGTTTTGTCGATCTTAAAAAAGATTGTTTAAGTTGTTTTTGGCAGGTTAATGTCGATTTGAAGTTGATTGCTAGGTTGGCAGTTGGGACTGCAGAAACAAGGCAGTCAAACTGCCTTGTTAAGCTCGTATAAGCTCGGCTTAATTTGGACCCATTTTTGCATTTCTCAGGTGTGTTTCAACCCATATTTAGTTTGCATATAAAGTCCATTAGCCTAGTTCTAAATATTGCCCATAACAGTTAACACTTAGTGTAACAGTTTCATTTTTAGTTTTTCTAGTTTTTGGCAGATTTTCAGGATTTTATGTAGCACTCATTTTAAGTTAGTTCAAGTCGAAACTTTGGATTATTGTAGTCCCCCAGCTCATGCATCTTAGGTATTTTTTGTAGATTTTTTAGAGTAGCTTATCCAAGCTTATCGAGGGCTTGAAGTTGCCCCATTTGCCCTGTCCATCGAGTACCACAGCAGACATAGCAGCCCTTAAATAGCATAAGCTTTTGTTTTTTTTCTTCTTCTCATTTCTTTAACTGTCAAGCTTAGGAAGTTTAATTTCCAGCCTATTTGTACTTTCTAAAATCATTTTCTTTTTAAAAGTTGTTTACAGTCATTAGCTTAATAAGTTCTTACAATAAAATCAAAAAAATAAAAAAGTGTCATAAGGAGGAATCGAACCTGGGTTTACCGGGTAAACAAACCCACGACTCACCCAATTGCACTAGCCCTCATTTGTTAGTTACATTTGTAGAATTATTTATTTAACCATTGTTTTATTTTCTATTTTTAGCTTATTGTATCAGTAGGCTTATTTGTTTAAGTATTTTTAATTTTTACTTTTTACATTTTTTATCCCCTAAACTTTTGTAATTTTTTATTTTCTTTTATAAAATTAGTTTTTATTGTATTTGTACCCATTTTTAGAATTTAAGAAAAACGAAAACATAAAAATAGTGATAGCTTCTATTTAATAGATTTTATTTTTTTTAATTTTTCTTTCGCGTTTTTAAGTTTTTCTTTCACGTTTTAATTCCGTATCTTTTAGTTAATCGTTTTTATTCCTTTTTCATTTTTATTTTACGTTCATCAATCGTAGTTTAAAAATCAAAAATCAAAATCCCCTTTTCCATTCAATATTCACCCGATCACGAATTCGATCTATTTCAGAACGTCACACCTCTTTGGAACTTAACGACCCGGGGAAACACTAAACTCCAGGGAGATCGTGCCCTAGATTGTTTGACTTTATTTGACCACATCCGTGGTTGATTTTAGTTGACTGTTTAGCACGTATCAATGCATCCTAGATTTGTTTCTGTATTATGTTCATGTTATGATATGTTATGATATGCATGGTGACTGATGGTGTGTGCGATACACATCTTTCACAACTCTGGGAGCTGATCACTCCATATTTCTGATTTCTGGGATTAGTGAGAGGAACATCTCTCTGCATGGCGGTATGATTATGATTTCATGTTCATGTTTCTGGGCTCGTAGAGGATTACTGTTTTCCATGCACCTTATAGACTTATGACCTTTACCTTTCATTACTGACACCCTATGACATGATACTGGACTTATCTCTGTACTGGGCTTGGTATGTTTGGGCTTGATGGGATCTTTTGATTACTTCACCATTACTCATGATACTATCCATACTTTCTGATATCTCTGTATAACCCTCATATTTCTTCTCATCTATTATTACATCATGTACGATTCCTTCCATCTTCCCTATTTCATTATTATTGTTTGTTACCGTTATATCTGTTCACTGAGCTCGTGTAGCTCAGCCGCGTTTCTTTTCCCGCGGCAGGTTTAGTTGGAAGCTGGGAGTTGGGTGAAAAGTGTTGACTTTAGAAGACTTCATTAGCTTTTGGAAGATGACTAGAAGAACCTTATATTAGACATAGAAATTTTGTAATGTAAAGCTTGTAGTTCTGATTTCAGTTGTAAACCTTGGATTTTCATTGTATTATTTATGTCAAATGTCTGTGTTTGTTCTGATAAGAATCCGTATATGTGACACCTTTACCCTTGTCGGGTTGGGGTTTTACAATTATGGTATTAGAGCCCAGGCTGCGACTTGTAATACATTTACCCTTGACCTGTGAAGTTTGGACCACTAAGTTTCCACTGTAGGCGCTCATAAGATAACCCGTAAGAATTGCTCTAGGATTTCCATATAGGAATTTAATTTCTGACCGGTGAAAAATGGGTAGACTCTAAGGCATTTATCTAAGTATCTTTGCTTCCGCATCACTCTGCTTCATACCTTGCTCTTGGTTAAAGCTGTTGAGATCAATTCTGGAAATCTAAAAGCTTATGCCATACCAAAAAAAAAAAATAAATAATAATAAAAAAAAAAAAAAAAAAAAAAAAAAAAATTTGAAACCTAATTAAGTTTGAAACACTGAAACTTGCATGGAACGTACCTCTCACTATTGAACCTTATCTCTAGATTCCGATTCTGATATCTGATACGTTCGTTAATGATCTTGATGCCTCTTCGGGCAACCCTGAAAATCTCCATGGTGATACGATACATTCTATTGTTTGCCTCTTGCTATTGATAAACACCTATAAATCTTCTGACACTATTTGATTTTTGTCTTACCCCTCTCACTTTTAAACGATAAGATTTTCCGTGTTGATCCGTCTTCCTTTGGTTAGCCAACTTCTACTAGCATTCCTACCCCGAAGAGAGAAGATGTCCCTTACAAGGCAGAAGTATTGGCGATGCAGAAGAAGAAATCTAGTCAAGACGGCGAACTTGGAGCTGATGAAGACATGCAGTCTAACTTCCCTATTCACCTTAGTGGTACTAAGATGAATTGAGAGCGGGAGCAGACAGGATGATCGTGCCAGAAATTCACATTACTCCCACACATTCCAAGAAGAACCGCAGGAGGCTCGACGAACCAGATACAAGTTCACAATTTTGTTTCACTCCCAGATTTATGGACTCACTTAAACTTAGTTATAAGATCCTCGTGTGATTTAAATTCCGTAGAAGCAATCTGGAATTTTGATACTCTTGCACTATGGCATTCGATTTTGTTGACCTTGAGATTTTAGAAGTACTAGGTGGATTAAGATAAGATGTTTAGTTCACAACTTGAGATAAAGTATGATCATCATGATGGTATACTCATATGAGGCTGGTATTATGACGGTTCGCGAACGTGATAATACCTACGTCATATGACGTACCCTCATTGTGATCATAGGATATTTCGAGGAGTGCCTTTGAAACCATAGAAATTCTGACATTTGGTTGAGATCATCTGTGTTTAGTAAGATGTTAAGTTCGATCTACCTATGTGTTTAATCTGTTTTCACCGTTATGCGTATACTCTGCCTCTATTCATTAGATATCTGAATGAGTTGGAATTCTCGATTTGCATTCTGTTGACCTCAGTTATCAATCGTTAACCCTTTGAAGAACTCTCTACTGTTGATACAGTTAATTTGATCCGAAATTTAGTTCATACTTCCATATGAGCTTTCCTGAAGATTCTACTATCATCCATTTGGTTACAGGGTCTTTTGATCAGCAATAACGTAAATTGTCCCCTTCTGAGAAAATTTGAACTCACTTCGTTGATTCGAGGCATGAGAATTAGTTGATCCGAAGATCCTTTCTGAAAGAACCTCCCCGACATGAAAACGTTTGTGACGATCTTTTGCGATTTGCTACGACTTCGTTTAGCTTTGCGACTTCAATTTTCGAGGACGAAAATTTTTTTTAGGGGGGAAGAGTTGTAAAACCCCAAATTTTAAAACATGCAAAAAGACCAAAATACCCCTGAGGATATAAAACATGAATAAATCACTATTAAAAAAATTCTGATTCGATTCCAAACATCTGAGTACGAACCAAATATGAAGCAATGAAATTTCTGGGACGATATTAATTATTTTGAAGGTACAAAAAAAATTATTCTTGCACCTATACAAAATTTGTGAGAAACCAAAATTACTCTATTTTATTTATTTGTATTTACAAATTAATTCTAAAGGATAATTACTAAATTTAAATAAGGAAAATATAACAAATTAATTCTTGATTGGTGCTAATCTATGCAAACCGTGTTTTGGCCTGGTCCTACTCCTCAAATCACGGCTTGTCACTCTAAAAAAATCAGATCCCATAACTTTGTTCCTGCCAAAACGAAATAACACAAACAAACCCAAATCGCTAGAACTTGAAACGCATACAAAAAATCACCAACACCTCCATACGAATTTCTGGAACTTATATAGCATTTTTCTGGGTTGGATCTTAATCTAAAGAAGCTACGAAAAATAAGAATAGGGGCTGTGGTTCGCCGGTTTGATCTTGGTCGAGTTTCTTGTCATTTTTTTTTCATACGTGAAGGTATAATTCGCCCATATTGTTTCTACACGATCTAAAATTCATCTTATAATTTTCTTACATTCCTTACATCATATTAGACTCAGGAAAAATAAGTACTTCGAAGCATGCAAGGGTTTTGGGTCGTTTTTGAATTAATGGGTTAAAACACACCTATTTTCCAAAATAATGTGTAACGATTTTTCTGAGGGCCATATATATTTTATTTGGACCTTATACGAAGTACATAGTCTGGGAAAAATGGTGGTACGATTTTTGGAGTCCTAGATTAGTCGTGGTGAATTTTGTGATCAAAAACGTGCCTAAAATCTAAAATATAAGAAACGATTTTTCTGGGTTGTGTATTTGATTTTTCTGGGTTCTAACATCATCATATAACTTGGGAAAAATATGTGTTTGATTTATAGAAGCTTAAATGAATTATTGGAGAATTAATTTAAAACCGGGTTTTGTGAAAAGTGAAGAATAAATCAAATAAAATGGATCGGGCATTAGGGTTAGCATTTTGGGGCTTGGATCTGGTCAATTAAATGTGTTCAAAGATTATTCAATGATTGTTTTATGATTGGGTTTGTTAGGGTTTGAATTTGATAATTAAAAGTGGTAATCCGATTTGAAATTAAATCACAAGGGGGTGTTTTGTAACTTTTGAAACTCGTGGGTTATTTTTAAAATGTTATTTAGGTCTGTTACAATGTGGGAAAAATATAACTTGAGGGTCCTAAGTGTAAATATTTCAAGATAATGAATTAATGGTAATTAAAGGGTATGATTTGTAATTAATTAAACTAGAGGGACTAAAAGTGTAAATTCTAGAAAGTTGAGGTTGTCCTGAGTAAATAATGATATTAAAAGTGTTTTGGGTAAATTTGAGCATTTATGGGCTTAATATGTAATTAATATGGAATTATGATTTAAATTATAAGTTTTGTAAACTTAAGGGACTAAATGTGTAATTTCTGAAACTTGAGGGGCTGGATTCGTACAATAAGAAATTCTGAAGTTATATTCTATATTTTGATAAAATATGAGGCTTGTTTGGTAATTATGGATAAGATAAGGATTTAAAGTGTAAAATTATGAATTAAGGGGTTTAAATGGAAATTTTGTAAACTAAGGGGTATAAAATGTAATTTGGCAAACTTGAAGTATTGAAGACGTACATTCTGAATAAATGAAGGATTAAAAAGAATGAATGTGATAATTACATATTTGACCTTTAACTTTGGAAGAATTACATGTGAAACCCTAAAGTATGGAAACTTGCCAAATGAGGAAACCTGCCTAAAATAGAAAGTTATTAAAAAGTAAAGGAAAACCAAAATGGTAATCTGACTAGAATCTTCTGTAATTCCTTCTTCTATTCCTCTAGGTGTGAAGAAGGAGAGATCCTGATCTGTTTGTGCTTCTATTTCTGTTTTTGCATTCCTAATAAGGTACAGATATTCTGCCCTTCTTTAGTAAGGTGCCTTCGTCTCATTTCTGATTTCTGATTCACTGCCATGTTCTTTGATTCTGTGAACCTTTCTGGTTTCTTTCATGATATTATGAACCTTTGACATGACCTTTTCTGTTATGAACCTTTCTGATATTAAACCTTTCTGATACATGACCTTTCTGTTATGAACCTTTCTGATATTAAACATTTCTGATATATGACCTTTCTGACATGGAACCTTTATGGTATGAACCTCTGATTATGAACTCTGATATTCTAAAATGGAAATTGACTTATGAAACTAAATTAAATACTGGATACATGGTACTTGACCTTGACCCACAGTTTGATACTACGAGCCACTCACTAGGCATGAGGGTTTCATGTCCATGTCAGTCGATGCACCGATGGCATGACTCTAGGGCAGGAGAGTGATGACCTGTCCCGTCCCTTTTCTGTATTTTAATTGGTGTGTTGGGAGTTATGGCCACCAGGGGCGTATGGATGCATCCTAGATTTGTTTCTGTATTATGTTCATGTTATGATATGTTATGATATGCATGGTGACTGATGGTGTGTGCGATACACGTCTTTCACAACTCTGGGAGCTGATCACTCCATATTTCTGATTTCTGGGATTAGTGAGAGGAACATCTCTCTGCATGGCGGTATGATTATGATTTCATGTTCATGTTTCTGGGCTCGTAGAGGATTACTGTTTTCCATGCACCTTATAGACTTATGACCTTTACCTTTCATTACTGACACCCTATGACATGATACTGGACTTATCTCTGTACTGGGCTTGGTATGTTTGGGCTTGATGGGATCTTTTGATTACTTCACCATTACTCATGATACTATCCATACTTTCTGATATCTCTGTATAACCCTCATATTTCTTCTCATCTATTATTACATCATGTACGATTCCTTCCATCTTCCCTATTTCATTATTATTGTTTGTTACCGTTATATCTGATCACTGAGCTCGTGTAGCTCAGCCGCGTTTCTTTTCCCGCGCCAGGTTTAGTTGGAAGTTGGGAGTTGGGTGAAAAGTGTTGACTTTAGAAGACTTCATTAGCTTTTGGAAGATGACTAGAAGAACCTTATATTAGACATAGAAATTTTGTAATGTAAAGCTTGTAGTTCTGATTTCAGTTGTAAACCTTGGATTTTCATTGTATTATTTATGTCAAATGTCTGTGTTTGTTCTGATAAGAATCCGTATATGTGACACCTTTACCCTTGTCGGGTTGGGGTGTTACACAAGGTGTTGGGAATTCTGCTAAGGACGAATTCTGCTGAAGGTTACTGCTGACGGAATCTGCTGAAGTGTTGGATTCTGCTGAAGAAGTGTTTCTGCGGAAGTAGAGATTCTGCGTAGTTGGTTTCTGCTGATATAGATATTCCGCATATTTTATTATTTGTTAAGATATGTACGAGCTTTATTAGGAAACTATTATGATTATCTTGTTTAGTTTTTAGAAGATACGTTTCTTGTGAAACGGTTTAGGGTTTCTAGTGAATCGGTTTAGGGTTCCTTATCTATAAAAGGAACACATTATTATTTATGATGCACGAATTAAGAAAAACAAGTTCTTAGTATTAATAAAAGATCCATAGAGGATCAATCGTTCTTAGTTATCTGTGTTCTTACTTGTGTTTAATTTCCGCTTTAGAATACAAGTATTAGAGACTTTCTATTAGTGTGTTTGTGATTACATAAACATTACTAACGATCCACGAGCGCTCAAAGATCTATCAAGGTCTTAGGTTCTACAAGTGGTATCAGAGCCTCGGGAGAGTCTCTGTGATTCTAAGAATATCTTTTCTTTTACACCCTCTCAATCAAAACAACCAAAACAATGCCTGGATCAGACGATGGATCAGAAGTTAACAACAACCATAACACCACATCTTCATCTTTGCAACAACTCACTCTTACCAACAGCAATGCAAAGTTCCCATACCTCAAGAAGGAAGAGTATGAATTGTGGGCTATGAAGATGCAGAACTGGATCACTAATATTGATTGGAATCTTTGGGAAATTGTCAAAAAGGGAAATAGTTTGAAAAGGCACACCGAAGATGCTGATGGCAAGATTACCATCCTTGGTCCTAAAACTGCTGAAGAGTTTCTAGCCGTAAAGAGAGAGCAAAAAGTTAGAACTATTCTCCTTCAGGCTATACCAGATGATCATATGGGTGACTTTCACTACATGCAGGATGCAAAGGACATCTGGATGGCCATCAAGGCTAGGTTTGGTGGGAATGATGAGTCAAAGAGGATGAGGAAATCAATGCTGAAACAACAGTTTCAAGAATTCCAAGTCTCTGAGGAAGAAGGCATCCACAAGGGGTATGACAGGTTCCATAGGATTTTGAGTCAATTGAATCAGCTAAAGGCCAGGCCAGACAATGAGGATTGCAATGCAAAGTTCTTGCGATCTTTACCTCCATCTTGGCTGCAAGTGAGCATTGCACTCAAAGCTAAAGGTGGACTGGATATGCTCTCTTTTGATGATCTCTACAACAAGCTTAAAACTCTTGAGCCCGATGTTAGAAGTCCCATTCGTTCATCCACTCCCAGTTACTCAGCTTTTGTTATCACCACCTCCAATAAGATGAATCAAGTTTCAAGCCCAAGCTCCTCAGCATCATCTTCCTACACCAACACCAGACCAAATTCACAACCTCAGTCTAGTGGTGTATTGGAAGATGTACTTCACTCTTTTGTTACTGATTATGATCATCAACAGCAACTTGCTTTTGAGGATTTTGATCATAAGGATCCTTTGGATTTGGAAGAGATGAACTTGAAGTGGCAGGTGGCCATGCTCACATTGAACGTCCAGAGGTTTGAAAAGAAGTCTGGGAGAAAGTTTGGTTACCAGGGAAGAGATCCAGCTAGATTTGACAGGATGAAGATCAAATGCTATACGTGTGGACAGATGGGTCACTTCAAACGAGAGTGCAAGGATAGGAAGGCTGGTGATGAGGTTAGGTATACTACCTATCAGCAGAATCAAGTGGAAGCTGGGAAAGCTGGAGCTTTGGTTACTCTGGATGACCATGTTAACTGGAAGGCACATGAACCTAATAATGATGAAGCTTCTGGGCAGAGTGGATTGCTGGCAAGCTGTACTACAGAGGATCAACATGATCAAGTTGCCCTTATGGGCATCTCTCAGGTACATAATTGTGTTTTTGGTTGTAGTGAAAGATATAATGAACTTAAGGAGGCATATGATGAATTGAAACCTAAATATAATGAATGTTATGTTGAAGTTGAGGTTTACAAACAGGCTTTAAAAACTCTAGAAAGACAGAAAATTTGGTTTCAAAAGAATTAGGTTGCTTATGATGAAAAGATAGGGGTGTTAGAGAGAGATTTAACATGTACTACAAATGAATTAAAATGCTGTGAAAAGAAAAAGGCTAAACTAGAGTTAGAAAACCAAGAACTGAAAGAGAAATTAGAGAAGGAAATAGCTAATCATAACATTTGGTTAATGTCAGGTGATAAGTTATCTAACTGTCTCTATAATACTCAACCTGTAAACTCTAGTATAGGTTTAGGTTTTAAAAAATATGTTGGTTTAGAGGCTAGGTTTGATATGGGTAAACCTACACCAGCAGGCTTAGCAAATTTTGTTAAAGAAGGAAAATTGCATGCTGTGTCTGGACCTATTAGAGGAGAATTCATGCCCACTACCAACACCACCTCAGACTTTGATGGATCACACCATCTGTATGGCAAAAAGTCAAGTGACTTGCCAGACCCTGATTCTAATTCTACTGACTTTGTCTCTTGTTCTTCTAGTGACAAGTCCTCTGACCAAGGGTCTACTACCAGTTGTGATTCAAGTGAAAAGTCAGACCTTCCCAAGACCTCACCCAAGACCTCACCAAAGCCTACACCCAAGACTCCCTACAAGTCTATTAGAGTTGCTGCTGAGGAATCAAAGTCCAAGACAGTTTCTTCTGAAGACTTTTCTTTTAATTCTTTGCAAAACAATGTTTTTAATTCTGTCAAAAACAATCCTGTTAATGTTAGTGGTTTGAATAATCTTGCATGTAATGGAACATCTTTCACTTTTAATAAATCTTCTAAAAAGAAGAAATGCTTTGTGTGTGGAAGTAAATTTCATTTGATTAAGGATTGTAATTTTCATGAGCAAAGATTGGGTGTATGTAGTGGTCAAAATAAACCTAGACCAATGTGGAATAATATTAAGGATATACCACCATATGTTCCACAAGCAACTCATAAGACCAACAATTCTGCTGATAGATATTCTCCATCTGCTGGGAGAAGACATGTTGCTAGACCATATGTGAGACCAACTAGTTCATACTTTCAGAATGGTTATTGGCCTGGATTTATTGACCCAATGTATGTGGGTAGGGGATATTGGGATACTGCTGTTAAGCCCTCAGCATGTTGTTTTTGGACTAAAAAGGGACCTAATTTTCATAGCAGGTCCAAGAACAATGGTGGATCTTATACATCTACATGGTCTAACTCTTATGATCCACAAGGCAGGCTCAAGTCAGCAATGACTTGAGTCTCCAAAGTGTACTTATTTTTTGTATATTTTTTGTTGTTGTTGTAGGATCATCCTCTGAAAAGTAAAGAAGTAGGCATAGTAGATAGTGGTTGTTCCAGGAGTATGTCAGGAAACATTGAGATGATGCATGATTTTTTTACCCATTGAAGGAGGAGGCAATGTGACTTTTGGTGGAGGAGATGGTAGATATCACTGGGAAAGGAACCATCAGAACACCTAATTT